>JAJGRW010000248.1:432218-473436 GCA_025461045.1 Carex parvula
AATGTCCAGAGGGGGGGCAAAAAAAATTCAGGAGAGGCAAAGTCAGTCAGAACCGATAAATTGCCACTAAAACTCAAAATCCAGGGGGCTGCCCCTGGAACACTCTGGGTCCGCCCCTGCATGGAATTGTAGTTTAAGGCTATAATTCCTCTGGATTTCAAAGCAACAGTAACTAACCTGAGGCTGAGATAGAGAGAAGATCAGTCTTTACTCTTTACACTTTGCAACTTGCAATTGGGAAAGAATCTGATTACTCTGTCAAAACAAACTTTTTGGGCTTTATTCCTTGGACAATCCGACATGTGCCAATATATGGTCTAGCTGTGACAGTAAACCAGGAAATTAATAACCCTAATTAATTAAGACAATCGTTTTCATTATTTTCTCCTTTTTCTGTTGATATATATGTGCAGTATCTCCAAGGCAATAATTGTGAGTTGGTGTTGGTGGAATATGCAATCCCCATATAAGGCCTTCCTTGCATCGCAAAATATTGAGAGATTTTGTAGAGATAGGAATAGAAGTGGAGGGAATCGCATTATATGAGGGCTCTTCCCTGTCCCAATTCATCTAATATATATATATATATATATATTCCTCCAATCATTAATTTTCCTTCAGATCCCAGCATTTTCTTGAAAGAGATATTTTCTTTGTAATTTCTTGGACAATGAATTTTGTTGTGGAAATCTAATTCAATAAATAAAAATACACATGTTCAATCTAATAAACTATCCAACTTGATTAAAATTTAAATTGAATAAATAGAGCATGTGATAATAAAATACAGTCTACAACATTGCTAATAAATAAAATTATAAAAAAATCCTATAACTTGAATAAAATTAAAGTTTTGCGCATATATAATCGATCTTGGACAATGAAACCGGAAAATAACAACAGAAAATATATATTATTAGATTATAATAGTAAATTTGAAAACATAATTTTTCGAAAAAATAAAATAACGAGTAAGATTTCTAGCATTCTTAGCATTTTAGGCATTTCTTTCTAATGTTTTTCAGTTGCCCTAGTGTCTCTTTCGTCTCCCTTCTACTCCATCCACATGGGAATCTGGTTGTGTTGTCTCCTACTAAATTGATTAACCAATGCTCTGGAACAAGAATCGGTCCAGTGTGTGCCATCCAATCACACTGATTGTCATACTGGAATTGACCACTTCATGTGTTGATGAGTGTATGAATAGAATAGTAGGAATTTACGAAGGCATTCTCATCATAGTTCCTAAGACGACAAACAATTTGTAAACAAATGGTAACTCGGCAAGCTGAGGCTTCTGGCATGAGCATTCCACCTTAGATTTGTTTTTTCACGATGACCTTGTACTTGTAGTTTTGATATGTGTACACCCACCTGCCATATTATTGTATGTCGAATGGAACTTTCTCTCCATGTGAGGTTACTTGGAATTCATCATGATGACTAAAGTTGGAAACCATGTTCTTAGTCTTCTCAGTTCTCTTCGTCAGTTTTGTATTCATTCGTGTGGAGAAAATTGACCTTTGTTGGAGCATGCCACATATATTTCTCTTATTTCCACAACTAGCTGACATACTTGTAGAACGTGTCCTCGATAATGGCGGCAACTAGCAACCTACGAGAATAAAAATTAGAATTGAATAAATAGAACCTAAAAATTACAAACTTGTGAGATTTGCTGAAGATATTGTTGAGCGATTTAAAACTGTTGGTAGTCATGTTCCCCTAACGGTAACCGCCGTCAAGACTTGGATACACCTTCCACGACTTTGCACCCTCGTCATCCTTCAAGTACTTGGCAACCGTATCCAAGTACGTGATTGCATCTACATTTGTCCTCCTAATTGTCTCAAGGCCTTCTTCTAATCTCCTTGGTTTTTCTTTTGAGTTTTGACACATATCTTGAAGAATTTGCACATCACTTTATCCTTGGTGTTCTTTTTCATATTCTCCGCTACTTGTTGAGAATACAAGCGCCCCATCATCCTCATTTCAACCCAAATCATTATGTCTGAACACCTTCATTATACCCTTATGCCGTTCAGATATCGCACACTTGAATCTGCCAGGTCTAATTACTTCATCCCACAACCTCCTCATGAACCGACCCTAATTATCAAAATCCTCGGTCTCTACCAGTTCAAATACTAACGGGACTAATCGATTCTTCACATTATATCCACATCCAGTCAACAACTTACCTCAGTATCTATCTGATAAGAAGCATACATCAATGGTGATGACAGGTCTGAGACTCGTCGTTGCTTTTATACGTAGTCCGAAAATCCTATGCTACCCTCATGAAATACATGTATCCATCCTTATTGGTTAGCTTTGATATTGTGGCGTACTTGTTCTTGGATTTGCCTTTTAATTGCTTCGAACTAAAGGATAATGAGCCCATAAGATCCCTTCCAACTATCAAATGCTTGGACAATTGTTAACTCTCTGCCCCGCCACAATTTGTTATACTTCGGGTTGATACCCAGGTGTCTTGCTCCTGACCCGATATTGAGAAATCCCTACGACCAAGTACATGCCAAGACTCAACCTTTACGTCACTTCGATCACTACCCTCGTTGTCAGTGTTATGCCAGTTTTGCTCGGCCATCCGTTCTTCGGGATCCTCATCGGTATTCAGATCATATACGAGTTACAGGGTTGATACCTGGGTCCAGGACAGACTAGAGCTCAAGGAAGGAACCCGATATCGTGATTAGTTATAACCCACTTCAAATGGTGCACGACTGGACTCACTACAGATGGGGCTCGAAAAGGTTCCGTCACAGATTGGGCATGGCATGGATCTGACCCTGGGTCATGGTATGGTATATTGTCTGAGGTTGGCTACTAGATATAACGACTTTGTAAGGCGACCTCCAATTAAGAGTCATATTGTACATCAAATTTCATCTGTCATTATCTTATACCGGGAGTTGTTTAGTATCCGAGTTAGACAATATTTATCCTTGAGGTAATACCAAATTCATATTTGTTCGGGTCTAAATTCAATTGCTGGTACACTATTTGGGTTATACTTTAAAATTTAGGCTTGACTTTCCACCAAATTAGAAAAAAAAAAAATTGAAGTACTAGAGTGAGAATTTAATTGAGCCTTTAGGGTTATATATTTTATGGGAACTAGCTAGATAATATTTTTAACTAAATGATGATACACGCTAGCTTTACAATATTGAGGGAATATTGAGATATAAGACAACGTGTGCTTAAATTAAATGAATATCTCCATGCATTCCTCTATATGAATTTCCATGAATTTATCACATAACCCAACTTTCCATGAATTTCTCCTAAAAAACGTGACTAAATCTACGCGAAGCTGAGAGCAGTCAGTAGTGATAATTAAATTATTGGAAACTGCACTATATATATTAATTAAGATTTTTTGGTATTAGCTTCGGCTTTTTAGGCTGATGACCTGGCAATCCAATATGCTGGACTTGCTATTCTTAATTGAGAATGGTGAAAAGGTTATTACTTTGAAATTCGTGAGATCTTTATTCCCACTTCTAACGAAGTGGTAATATATATATTAAAATTGCAATATACACACGCTAGCTTTTTTAATAAAAAAAAGACAATATATATATACACGCTTCCATAATTTATAGAATATATATAACTGGAGGTTTAATTAGTAGTGATGGGTCTCGCCTTAGAGAACGTAAGTTCAAATTCTGCAAAAATAATATCTAGAAAATATAGGTCGAAATTAAGGAGATTGCTTATGGCAAATGCCAACCATATCGAAAATGCATGGTGGATTTTGTTGGCTTTTGAGGCTATATCAGGGATCGAAGTGAATTATTCCAAAACAGCCATGTATTCCATTAATACAGCTACCATTGATACTTTAGCTACATATTTTAATTGCAAATCAGCTCAATTCCCCCTACAGTATTTAGGACTACCTTTACACACACATAAAATGACCAAAGTCGATTGGATGTTCCTTATCGATAAAGTAGAAAAGAAATTATAAAATTGGAAAGGTTGTTTACTATCTCTAGGAGGTCGGCTGACACTTTTAAATTCTGTTCTTTCGGCTGTCCCACTTTATTCCCTATCTGTACTTAAAATTCTTGCACATGTTATCCTTTCACTAGATAAAATTTGACGTAGGTTTTTATGGCAAGGGCTAGTCCCACCAAGCGAAAATATACTTTAATATCTTGGGAAATTTCTTACTTTGCTAAAGAATTTGGAGGCTTAGGGATTCTAGATTTGAAACAAATGAATCTTTCCTTACTAATGAGATGGTGGTGGAAATACAATGATCCTCAATATAACAGTACCTGGAAACAACTTATTCATGCTAAATACTATTCAACTACACAGATTACCCTATTCGGCCTTTTGGAAAGCTATCATAGCTCTTGATCCATTAGGTCATATTAGCACTTCTATTACCCCAAGAGTCATTACTTTAGCTAAGTTTTGGTCTGATATATGGTACCAATCATGCTCAATTGCTTCAAGATTTCCACAATTATACAACATATGTTCCACCCCTGATATTTCTCTATAGGAAGTAATTAATTCTCAAGGACAAAATATCACATTTAGAAGGTGTTTATCTGACATAGAATATAGAGAATGGCTTGATTTATTACTCATAGTTAGTCATACTTCTTTTACCCATACCAACGACCAATTGAGTTGGAGGTGGGAACAATCCGGTAAGTTCACCGTTAGATCCCTATATAAGCTCCTGAATTTTAGAGGGAAGCTTCCATGTAACCCTTTGTTATGGTGGCAAATACCTATCCCACTAAAAATAAGGATTTTTATGTGGGTCCCTCATAAAAAGAAAATTTTAACCAAAGATAAATTGTTAAAAAGAGGGTGGACAAGTACTGCTATTTGCCATTTCTGTGATCAGCCTGAATCCATGGATCATTTGTTTGTCACATGCCAATTTGCTAAGACTATCTGGTTTTGGATGGGCGCATGTCAGAGTTTAAGCCTCACTTGGACTAAGTTTTCTGATATCACTCAATTTGCAACTCAATTACCTACTAATGCTAAATTTGCTTTTCTTTTAGTTGTTAGTGCTGTTTGCTGGAATATATGGAAGCATCGAAATGATCTATGTTTCAATAATAGTACAGTCAAATTACCAAGACAAATTGTTTTTCTAATCCTCTCTTTGATTCATTATTGGACAGGACACGTGAGACCTAGGATTTAGGAGGGCACCGCTGTCTGGCTTCCTACAGATACTGATGAGATTCCTATCAGCACTTGGCATCCTGATGATGTTACACTCCTTGCTGAGGAGCTTCAGATGGAGAGCTATGGTGCTCATGCTCCTGACCCTCTACCAGCAGATGAGCTCCAGATGGTAGTACATGGAGACACCACTTTCACCATTGTTTAGTTTTTTATTTTGCAATATGTTGCATGTTTTTCCCTTAGCCCCAAGGGGTGGCTTAGTGTTAGCCCTGCTATGGCATATACTTAGGTTCATTTTCCGTCAGTTTATGTTGCTTGCCCGATGGTGGCTTTTTTGTGTTTTGGAGTATATTTTGATGATGTGAGATATCCCTAAACAACTCATAATTGTAACTTAACGTTTTTCTGCAATTAAATGGGCTCTGCCTTTTATCAAAAAAAAAAGGAGATTGCGTATAATTAAGGGTAACTCATAATTTCGTTTTTTGAAAACTTGATAGTGGCTATCAAGGGTAAGCTTATAATTAATTTAAAAAAGTAAAAAACATAGGACCGTTATGATTAGAAAATTATGCATTCTACTGACAAGTAGACAACATCACAAATATTGCCTTATTCTATATCACAAATTTGAGGAGGGCTCAAGTGCCCCATTGCTTCATGCTCCAATCGTACCTCAACATCTTTATCTTCAATTTCAAAGTTCAAACAGACGATCTGAACCGCTCAATGTGATATCCATGTTAAAACATGATTGGAGACCAAATTTTATATTTGTTGGAAATTTTTTACTATTTTAGATAGGTACAAAATCATTGTTTTTAGATGACCCACAATTTCTTGAAAAACAAGGATTTTGTACCTATCTTAAAAAATAGTAAGAAAATTTCAAAAAATATAAAATTTAATCTCTAAGCACATTTTAATGTGGATATCATGTTGAATGGTTCAGATTTTTTGTTTCGACTTTGAAATTGAAGATAAAGATGTTGGAGTACGATTGGGGCATGAAGCAATGGAGCATTTGAGCCCTCCACAAATTTTAGCCTTCTATATATAATTAGTTGAGATGATAATTATTTAAACCAAATATTAATTCAGATCCATCAGGCTAGCTAGCTAACAGATTTAAACCAACTATTTTTTTTCTAATAAAATTTTAGTATCACAAAATATCACAAATTTCGTATTTTAAAATTTGAAATTAAGATATCAAATACAAAATCATTGATCTTTTTCTGTTGATAAGGGAGGAATCTACACAAATTTTATTACTTTTTAAGTTCATATTATATACATGATAAATAGGTCAAAAAATAAATGCACTAAAATTAATGAAAATTAATTAACTAAGATCGTTTCATTTTAGGAAGCTGATATGAGTACCCGCACTGCACCCGCACCTAAACTGCCATAACTGTTTGTGGGGACCGCAACCGTTCCAAAACTGTAACTTTGTTTTACAAATATTAATAGTAACATTGTGAAGTATTTATATCTATACAATAAACTACATATATGATATATGAATTTTCCTTAAATAATCGTACCCGCACCTTTTTTTGAAAAATCCTCGCGTCGTACCCACATTAGGGGACCACACAACCGTTCCAAAACTGTAATTTTATTTTACAAATATTAATAGTAACATTATGAAGTATTTATATCTATACAATGAACTACATATATGATATATGAATATTTCTTAAATAACCATACCCGCACCTTTTTTGAAAAATTCTCGCGTCGTACCCGCATTAGGAAACCACACAACCGTTCCAAAACTGTAACTTTGTTTTACAAATATTAATAGTAACATTGTGAAGTATATAGCTCAAACAAGATAAGTATTTATATCTATACAATGAACTACATATATGATATATGAATTTTCCTTAAATAACCGTACCCGCACATTTTCTTAAAAAATCCTCGCGTCATACCCGCACTAGGGGACCATTCATATATTTTTTATATATGACACTACATGACGTCTGAAAGTATTAATATCAAGTACTGCAAGTATTTATACCTCTGCACTAAAGTATTTTTACCTATGTGGTCAACTATTTTTGTTAGAGGAAGGTTGACGCGGTGATGATTGGGTAAGGTTGATGCGGTGATACAGGGTCCCCACTACTTCATTAGAGGAAGGTTGACGCAGATCATAGAGGAATGGTGTTGCTGGAATTTTAGAATAATAATTAGTGGGGAACATATAATATCTTTTTAGAATAATAATTAGTGGGGACCATAGTACATTATTTCTCGATCTAAGTGCAGGTACTGTAACGCGGGTACTAAAATAATTATTCTTCATTTTATAGACTATTATCTTTTTCGAAGCGAACTAATATATATATAAAAATTTACATCGACACATATGTAGCGAAAAATATGATTAATGGATTTTTTTCGTTATTCAAGTCTAAAATTTTGAAATATATAGATTTAAAAGAAATTAAAAATTATTATATTAATTCTTGTGCCAGAATATATATATCCTCATCAAACCTAAAATACTTGGTATACGTAAATAATTAAACCTTCAAAGTTTCCGATCCAAACTTAGATAAAAAAGCTAAAACAATTGGGTTCTAAACTTCTAATTAGGTCTTTATTATACTAGTAGGTTGGTTGATCAAACCAAATTGTTTACTGTTACAATTTGTTTGTTTCTTTTTTTTGCATGAAGCATGCCCTTAACCGCAAAGAAGACAATTTGTTAAGAAACCATATATGATGAATAGACATTTTTTTTTTATTTGCATGAATCATGCCCGTAGGCGTACAAAGAAGACAATTAATTGGTTAAGAAACCAATGAATAGACAATTTTATACTCACTGTACTGTACATAAGAAGTTAATTTAAATTTGCTAATTATAACTTTTATATGCATACACCAAGTCTACACAATATTACCATTTTCAACCCACTCTAGCACATGCAGCTGGTATCTTGTGAAAAACCCTCAAATTAGTTTTCCTTTTAATGGTGCAATATTAGCTATTAAGTGTAGCTAGCATCGATTCGGCTATAGCTAGCTAGCTTAATTATCTCTTTGCATTCGCCGCACCTTTCTCATGATGTTATAGATTCCCTCCAACGCACTTCATAAGCAATTACGTACTCTCCCACTCAGCTGGCAATATATTCTTCCTAATTTTTTTCCTTTTTTTTTCATTTTAATTCATTTCAATTGTTTTCCCTAATTAAAATGCATCTTAATTAATTCTTTTCTAAAAAGAGAATGATACTTGCTAGCCAGATAGCAAGTAGCAACTTTGGGTCCCTCACCAAACCCTATATAAATACCCCCTTACCTTCTCAGCATTCAAACATCCGAGACAATTCATTCATCTCATTAATTCTTCTTTGCATCAAGAGATTTTATTAATTTACTTGTACTCATTTCGAGAAATTAAGAGAGATCAAGAAAGCATGAGTTGCAGACAGCCATGTGACTGGGACTGCAGGAGCTGCAGATACCTCAATTTTGGCAAGAGAGAATCATGCCAAAGGTGCGGTGAACCGAAGCTCGGCGTTGCTGGCACTCCAGTAGGCAGCGCTCTGAGCAATCCGATCAATTGGGCTGTTAAGCCGGGTGATTGGTCCTGCTACAACTGTGGCGTGCACAACTATGCTAGCCGCTCCAACTGCTTCAAGTGCGGTGGCGCGACTAAGACTGAAGCTGCTGTCACACAATCATGGGGTTTCTCCCTCGAGCCGGCACAGCAGGCTGGCTGGAAATCCGGCGATTGGATTTGCTCAAGGTCTTCTTCACTTCTAACTTATATATTTACATCAATGCATGCATGCAAACTAACTATATCTTTATATATCGTGTCCCACATTTAAAAAAATTATGTATGGTATAGCTAGGCATTTATTTAAAGTTTGATCTTAAAAATTAAAAATAGAAGTTCTTGTTCTCACAGGAAATAGCTGGGCAATATATATATAGAATAGTATACGTACCTGAAATGGTTACATCTTTTTTCAATTTTATATGGCATAACTGCGTATTATTATATTATTATGTCTATTATTTACTTCTTCTTTTTTTGGGCCAATGGAAGCTCTTTTTGTTATGTTTATTTTACATTCCGGCTAGGCAAGTTTTATTTGGAGACATGCACTAACCTTTCCGAAATGTTCGCTTAGCTAGTTTTCCTTTTCAGTTGTAGATTCCTTCTGTTTCTCTCTTGTAAAATCTATTTTCTTGATTTAGTAAATATAAAGTAAGTTGTCTACTTTTTATAAAAAGAGGAAAGATATTCCGGCTAAGCTAATATATATATATATATATTGTCGAGTGCATGCATTTTTCACTGCATGCAAAATTATTTACATCATTGCATATGTCATCTTGTAGTACATTGTTTACATGTATCCGTTTTATAGAAGTACCAGTTCTGGTTATCCTACAACTTGTACATTGAGCTATGGTACATTAAACCCTGCATTTATGCAAGACATGATTGACTAATCTTATATATATGTAGGTGCAATTAATATTGTTGTGACATGCAATAAATGATTAATTTGCCACTAGGCTCTTACAATAACACACATATTAATTTACTACATATATATCATACATTTTTATGATAGATTTGGTTATTTATCTTTACTTTTCTTTTTTTAACAGGATGGAATGTAATGAACACAATTATGCAAGCCGAACAGAGTGCTTCAGATGCAGTACACCTAGATACTATGGTAAGCCACAACTTGTAATTAATTTGTTGAACCTGTCTACATGCAGCTTCGTTTCACATAATTGCTGTTTTGTCAAATATATAATATTGATCAAATATATATACATTTATTTTTTATGTTTTCATTACAGGCTGAATTAATCAAATGGAAATGACTACAGCTGAAGAGATGATTTTTTAGCATGAAGACCTACATAATTAATTATGTTTTCCAACTCATTATGCGGGAAATAAAATATTAATGAAAAATACAAGATGAATAACATGTATACTTGGGCCAAGTACATTTTGTAAGAGTTTTGGTTTCTCAATTATTTGCTTGTCTTGGCATGCATTTCATGAATTTATAACTTCGCTCTCCGCAACATAATCGTTAGAGTTAACTATGCCTATATATATTATCATGCATGGGAGCAAAAACCCATGTTTTTGCGCAATTAATTAACAAAATTAATACCTGAGACCAGCATTTTAAAATGTAAATAATATATATAGGAGTTGGCTACGGTGCTACGCGTAGCATAGAGGGCCTCCGTGCTACGGCTCAATATTTGAGTTTTCAAAATTCTAACGGTCGATCCGAACCGTTCAATGTGATCTCCATATGAATATGTACTTGCAAAACAAATTTTACATTTTTTAGAATTTTATTACTATTTTTTTAGATAGGTAGAAAACACTTGATTTGAATGGTACAAAATTTTCAGATCAAGTGATTTTCTACCTATCTAAAAAATAGTAAAAAAATTCTAAAAAATGTAAAATTTGGTTTGCAAGTACATATTCATATGGAGATCACATTGAACGGTTCGGATCGACCGTTAGAATTTTAAAAACTCAAATATTGAGCCGTAGCACGGAGGCCCTCTATGCTACGCGTAGCATATAAGCAATTTTCTATATATATATAGTAATTTAAAATTATACTTTCTAGCTAGATACAAAATTTATTTGGTTGTCATTTATGTTAAATCATGATACATGCCACTATGTTGCATGTACTAAAAAATGCAATTCTTGGGGTACTCATGAGACACATGTTGAAATACAATTAATATATGGAATATTATTTAGAAGAAAAAATATCTTCATGAACTGACGTCTCTATAAGTACGAAAAGTCGAATTTACGGTAGTTGAGAGAACAAAGATGGGCCGACATAATATCCAAAGTTAATTACAAATTAATTAATTAATTCATGATTCTCGATTTTTTTCAAAAATGTCCAAACCGGTTATAAAATGGCCGGTTTCCTCTCTCCCCCAAAAACCGGCCATAAAATGGCCAGTTTCCTCTGTTTTTTTTTTAGAGATTATGAAGAGCAAGATAATGAAATCTAACACTGAAAATTCGAATTTTTTGTTTAAATTATTTGTTAGATTACTTCTTTTGATTTATAATTAGCATATTTATACTAAAATACACTAGATTACTTGAAATTTTGTTGAATTACACTATATTGCATTAAATTACGCTAAATTACGCTAAAATACGGTAAATTCCGGTAAATTACTGTGTGTCTTCATAGTGATGTATAATTAGAAATTATTTTTTGTTTCTCTTTATCTTCATAGTGATTTATAATTAGAAACTATTTTTTTTAAGAGACACTATGAAGAGCAAGATAATGAAATCTAACACTGAAAATTTGAATTTTTTGTTTAAATTATTTGTTAAATTACTTCTTTTGATGTATAATTAGCATATTTATACTAAAAAACGCTAAATTACTTGAAATTGTGTTGAATTACACCATATTACATTAAATTATGCTAAATTACATTACATTACGCTAAATACTGTAAATTACGCTAAATTACATATGAATAGGGACGATATCTTCACTGAAAAGGCGAAAAACAATGACGAAACTTCAAACGGCCATGAAACGGTGCTCGAGTGTCCGGTTTCAGCAAATTACCACTTTTCGAAAAGCTTGCTAAAATACGTATACGTCAATGCCCACGATGCCGGATTTCAAAATTCAGAATTACCAAAAAACTAAGGGAAGAGCCTCAAAACTTGAGTTGAAGTTTCCGATTAAGATTTTCATTTCTATTATTCAATCTAAGTAGCTCAGTAAATTAGTTACATAATGAAGTTGTAGAATACCATTTTTTGCTATTTTCAGAATTTTTTTACTATTTTTTATGATTCATGAAAGATGGCACAAAATCGGTCTACTTTACCGTAATTTTGCGTAATTTACCGTATTTTAACATAATTAGCGAAGTTATTGTAATTTAGCGTAATTTAACGTAATTTAGTGTAATTCAACATAATTTATTGTAATATAGTGTAATTCAACATAATTTCAGGTAATCTAGTGTATAAATATGCTAATTATAAATCAAAAGAAGTAATCTAACAAATAATTTAAACAAAAAGTTCGAATTTTCAGTGTTAGATTGCATTATCTTGCTCTTCATAGTGTCTCTAAAAACAAAAAAAAAACAAAAAAAAACAAAAAAAACAAAAAAACAAAAAAAAGAGAGGAAACCGGCCATTTGGAAAAAGTCAGGAATCATGGGTAAATTAATTAATTTGTAATTAACTTGGATATTAAAAAATGTCGGAAGATGGGTTTCGTTTGGGGCTTAATTAAAGAGCAAGGCTCAGGTGTTGTGGATAGTATAAGGCCTTCCGTGCTACGACTTTATAAATCTATCGTATAAACTTCAAACTTCGATATAAGTAGCTTAGTAAATTAGTTATATAATGAACTTGTAGAATATAAATTTTTATTATTTTTTAAAAAAATTTACTTTTTTTTTATGATTTTTACTATTTAAAAATAAAAGAAAATTGCTAATGTTTAGACTATTTTTTGGTCATCTTTCATAAATCATGAAAAATAGTAAACAGATTTTACAAGTTAATTATATAACTAATTTACTGAACTGCTTAGATTAAAATTTGAAATTTACACAATAAATTTTTGAGGTCGTAATACGAAACGCCTTTTGAGGATTAATTAAATATTGGAATTTACCAAACTAACATACACCACATTTATAAACACGATCCACATCGATCATCCAACATCTAATAAACGAAAGATGCATGAAAGAGAGTGATGAGACAAACAAAAAGAAAAGGGGAAATTATAAAACAGGAGATAAGATTCGAAGAACAATAATGAGGTAACTTTTAGTCCTAAGAAGTGGACGTAATGGATACCCTAAGTAGTATAGTAGTAGTAGTAGTATTATTATTATTATTATTATTATATCTTTTTTTTTTTGCCATCCGATCGAAACACCATCAGTGATAATTAATACACCATGCATATACATTAATTAATACATATATGTAGCTGCCATTTGCTAGGTAAAATAGAAATCATGGGATCTAAGCAATTATTTCCACTAATAATGATAAACAAAATATATAGGCTCAAAAGTATATCATATTTATTTGATTCCGGACTTTACCAAGGCAGTCTGAATTGCAAGTTATATTTATTTACTTTCCTTCGAGGAAAAATCCAATTATGAAAAATGTTATATAAAAAATAAAACACCAAAATGTTATTTCATAAAGAAAAAAGTACACATAGACTTTACTTGATATATATTCCTCGTTCGAAGAGCGATCGATCGACTAACGCTCACCTGAATACCAGTAATAAAATTAAGTTTGCAGATAGATCGAAAAATACGAAATTTTTTCAAGAATTATATACAAAAAAAAATCAAAGAATTTCTAAAAATTGCTAAAAAAGAATATTCACAAACAAAACTACAAGAATATTATTTAAAACAATTAACACAAGAAGAACTACAAAAATATTATTTAAGACAATTAAAATTAAAACAATTAAAACAAAAAAATAAGAAGAATAAAAAGAAGAAAAAACATTATTTAAAAAAAAAAGTAAATTAAGTCGACCTCCCTTGGGCCTACCTCCCTCAGGCCTACCCCCCCTCCCCCCTAGGCTTTGAAGGAATTATACGTATACAAATTGAAAAACAAGGAGTTAGAGCAAAAAAAACATTTGTACGAATCATAATCTATAGCGGATTGGTACCAAAATTCTTATTGAAAGGGGAAACACTGAAAGATTTCAAGGAAAATATAGAAAAACAAGAATTCTTCTATTCTATATACCCCACAAAATATCCCGGAAGACTTTATATTCAACTCGTCGAATACACTGAAGAACCACTTTATAGCCACCCTAATCTTATTGCAGAATTTATAGCCTTACAATTAAAACATAGAGTTCCGTTTAGAAAGACAATGAAAAAAACTATTGATATAACTAAATCTACAGGTATAAAAGGAATCAAAATACAACTCGCAGGTCGTATCGACGGAAAAGATATCGCGCGTAAAGAAAATAAAAGAAAGGGTAAACTACTCCTACAAATAATTTGTACCAAAATGGATTATTATTCTCATACAATTCAAGCTGTCTACGGAGTTTTAGGCTTAAAAATTTGGATATTTAGAAAGTAGAATTAATAAAGTAGAAAAAATTGACTTTGTCTTTCCATATCCACTAAAGAAAAAAAAAAAGAATTCAAATCGAAAATTGTTCATCTTTAGATGCATTAAAAATTGGTAGGGGATTTGTACTTATTTTGATAAAAAAAAAATATGCTAAATTTTTTTCCAGCTTAATTACTTATTTTGTAATTACCAGCAATTGAGAAAGGTTATATATGTATAATTTTTTAATGCAGTCAAAATAATGAACTCTATACAAATTTCAATTTGTACATAATTCATTTTTTTTTTTACGCATAAAAATTGTGTGCATAATGTCTCCAATTACATATTCTTTTTCCCTTAAGAAAAAAAATGACATGAAGTTAAAATCTTCAAATTAATTTTCTTATATATACGCTAAGATGTGCTTTAGTTTGACCATCGAATAAACTCGCTTTCCCGACAAGTGTCAGACAAAAGATTGCTTTTGCCCAATGATTGTCTCACCGCAGGTGGGAATCTGTAATGGTGCACAGACAAAAAAATATCTATATATTAATAAACTAAGGACCTAATAGTAAATCTCCAGCACAACTGAGCTAGCTAACATTGATATTCCTCTATATACAATTTGGGCTTATTCTTCGGCCTGTCTTGAACAAATCAGCAGACAAATAGACCAAATTGTATAAAGGCCCATGCTCAGTATATATATATATCATATATATATATATGATTCTTATAAAGTTAAAACCAATGTCGGCCCCTAAACCAACATTATTAGTTCATATCTACAAAGAAAGCATTCAGTAGAGATATATACTAGAAATAGAGATAAACAAAAATATATTACAAATGATTATTATAATGGAACTGACAGCATCAAATCTGTCGTGCAGACATAAAAGTCATCATAAACTAAAGCTGACATTTAGTAACAATCATTTGATATCAATTAAACAAAATCAGGATAAAATTTACACAAAGCGAAATGAAGGTACATGCACAGAACAAATCTTGTGAAACTTCTTAAAGTTGTTGTGTGTTGATTGATCTTGCCCGTCTAACAGCATGTCTTGCCAAGGATTCGATCGGGTCGATGCAATTTTTAAGTAGGGGGTCGTCCTGTGGAAGGATTTGTGCCAAGTCATGTGATGCAAAGACTATGGTATTGACAGCCTTTACTAGAAGAACATTAATTGCTATTCTCAAGAGATTTCTCGCACCTATCATGTCGTTTCTTCCAAATGCACTCAACGCTGGTAATACTGCATGGTCCATTGTTGCTCTGTCTGGGTATATTACCTCAAATCCCTACTTCACAACGGTAGAGAGTGTTAAGTATGGCTAAAATTACATCATTGAAATTAATCTGATGGAATTGTACTTGATATGTAATATGATGTCAGAATTTATCACTTAATTGGGTACCTAACTACAATTTTCATTTTAATGTTGGCATTTGGTAACTTGGAATTTGAAGTTTGAGCTCCATTAATTACATTTGGTAAAGAAACAATGTGCCATTTGTTATCTAGTACATTTATTTAAAAATTGAATGCCATTACATGACTTACATAAAAAAGCACAGTTGAAGGAAGCATGTCCCATTATTTAATGAATTCAGATCCAGTGCATTAACCCAATTTTTGAGTTTTGATCCAAACCGTCCAAGATGCTCTAACACGAATCTTAAAGAGCCTGGACCCCACAAATAATACTGGCCCCTGCGCTACCACCGAATAGGCACCGTACACGTCTAAACTCAAAAATTGGGTTACTTTAGGGGATCCGGACTCTTATTTAATCTGCGAAAAAAATGTGAGAAATATTTTTTTACCTCATTTTGTAGTTTGTCCTGATAAAATTTAGTGCTTATGTTGCTATCACTTGAGAGGAGTCCAATTTGCACATTGCTTCCAGCCTCAACTGGCTTCAGACTTGCTTGTTTGAGTTCCTTTGCAACAGAATCACTGATGTGAAGAAACGGTACGGAACTATCTGTTCCAATCTCTTCATGCCATGCCTGTAAGCTATGGCATGGCATAACAATGCAACCAGATCCACATTTCTCCAAAAACATCCTCCTTTCTTTCAATTTCTCTACGATTAACTTGCTCTGACTTCTCGAGTCAGGCAAGTTATTTATATTAAAAATGGGATCACTGCAAACTAGGAATGGAATAGCATCACCTCCATCTCGAGAGCTCAGGTCAACAAGTTTTTGCAAGAAATGGAGAGTACAACCAGTCGATACGCCGCCTATTATTCCCACTGTATTATTTGGGAATTTGAGTGGCGCATCTTCAAGAGCACCTCTCGATGTTGTCGATGTTGTTTTGGGATTCTTTGAGCCAGCTACTTTTCCATTTGTAAATTTGTTGTTGAAAAGAAGAGATGATGGACTTGAATTGGTGACAGAACAAGAAGGCCGAGATTTAGTGAAGGTGCTATGCCTGTGAAAAACCTTGGGGAAGTGTACCGGAGAATATATAGAGCCACAAGAAATTGTTGTGATTATTTCTAGCATATTAATTTTAGATACAAATCTTTCTCAAAAAAAAAATTTTAGATACAAATGAAATACCCTCCTAATTTTACACTAACTAATCTCTTGACACTCCTCTGTAATGGGATCCAATAGAAGTCAAATCCATAAACCAAAATAGAGGTGCCATGTTTCCTGAAAGAAAGAGAAAAAAATAGTTAGCAAATGCAAACCTCATCCAACCCAGCAAAAGAAATTAGAAATTTGAGGAGAATGACACAACTTATAGATCAGAAATCGTAATCAAAGATTGTCTCAGGAGAGAACTGGAAAGAGATGCTGCCCAACCAGATATTGCCTAATAAGAGCTATATTTGCCGACATTTTTATTAATATCCAAAGTTTAATAGAAACTAATTAATATACTCAGATCCCCTGAGTATTTATAAAAATATCCATGCCGGTCATTTTCTGTCTGGTACCCTATTTATTTAAATACCGGCCATTTTCTGGCCGGTACTCTATTTTTGTTGTTGTTGTTTTACACCCTATAAAATACTCATATTTTTCTCTCTCTCTCGCAACTCACTTAACTCACAAAAGAGAAAGGGAGGAAGGGACAGAGAGAAAGAGAAGTCGATTTTTGAGGCGAAAAAGCCGATATTTGAAGGGCCCAAAATGATGAATAATAGCAACCGAGATAAGTCGTCCTATCGTGGTATAGCGAGAGGAGGGTCAATTAGTGATCGGGGTAAAATGAGGAAAAAAAGTACAAGTGTCCAGTATGCCATGATAAAAAGACATGTCAATCATTTGTATAGCCATAATTTCTTAGTTATGAAATTTCAGACGATAAATTTGTAGAAAACCCCTACGGCTATGGTTGAAAAAAAGAAGGTTGATCCAAAGCCTTCAACATCGGACGATGAGTTTATTTGGTGTACTTATACTGGTAAGGCTACCACTTCGTCTGCTGTGACTGATCCAGATCCGGCAAAATTGGCTCGTTCTAAGAAGTAGTATTAGTATGATTTAAAATTTGGATGCATTTAAGCTGGGTTCTAAGAAGTAGTATCAGTGTAGTTTGATGAATTAGGTTGTAAAATTTTTTAGTTTCTTTAGTGTCTATTTTATATAATTTATTTCATCAATTCAGAGTTTATTTAAACTTAATGTGTTTGTGCTTTACTAATTAAATTAGAATTACTTTTTATTTAGTAGTCACGTGTTGTTTCCTTTAAAGATGAAGGCATGAGAAAGAATTCAGAGTCACAATTAAATTCGCAGCCAAGTCAGACTTGCATCACAAATTGCAAATGAGTCTCGTAGCCAATTCAGAGTCACAATTAAATTCACAGCCAATTCAGAGTCTCATACAAAACAGTAAAGTACATACAAATTGCAAATAAAAAAGTTCTGAATATAAATAAACAAGTTCACAACATGCATATAAATCACCTATTACTACCACGCCTAAAACTAAATCCGCAAAACAAACCAGTTCCAGAAGATAGCCTACCAGATGGCCTACCAAATAGCTTTGCTTGGGTTCTAGATGGCCCTGCTTGGCTCCCAGATGGCCTTGCGGCTTCCAGATGCCCTTGTTGTACGCCTACTAGTTGACCTCCTCGGTTGGCTTCCTTGCACCCCAACTGTCTCTCCTACTATGGCAACTGTCTCTCCCATTGCTTCTGTAAACATAGCAGATGCATCTAAACAGCTTGTAGCTGTGCTACGCCGTGACCCTCCGGACCCACTTGTCTCTGCCATAACTCGCTCATTTTCTGCCGCATTTGCTGCGTTTCTTGCATCTGCATTTGTATTTGTTACTTAGTAAGTTGGTATAATTGAAAAGAAATATAATTTTTGATGAATGTTACATACCTCTATGTTGCCTATCGGTAGTGGAACGGCGAGGCTGATGCCCCTTTCGTCTACCTTCCATTTCATCCATCGTCATTACATGACGGATGTATTTTCACCTCCCAACCCTTGCTCAAAAGAAGTTTTGTTTCAGTATTAGCAGGCCATTTGGCATATTGCCAATGGGAACAAACACCCACTCCAAGTACTTTCAAGATAGTTCACAGTATACCGGTCTGCAACAAATTAGTCCTCGCACCAGTTTCGGTCATGACAAACAGCTAAGACATGAGCGTACAGAATAGAAGTTAATTAGATTCCTCCGCAAGTACATTCCATTTGGTTGTCGGGACCGCGTGTCACAATGTACACGAACTCTCTCTGAGTAAGTTCCATATTGCTTATGTCGCTGCAGGTGCAAGGAATGTACTCATTTGGAGATAAAACTTGGTACTGACCTTGGCCGTACGTATAACGCACCAAATATATTCTTGCAGCTTTCTCTCAATATTTTCTGATCTTTTGCAAAACCTGGTCCGAAAAAACCTGCTTCTTGTCTTTTAATTCCATTGCTCGCTGTCACCGCTGAACAAACCATTTGTTGTAATTATAGAATGTATAGTCCACTATGGCAGCCACTGGCATTCTATGGCTTGTTTGTTTCATGATACCAAACCGGTATCCTCCATCACAGGTTTGGAAAATCTTCTCATAGTTAGACAACTCAATCGCATCATTAGGACGTACTTTGCCCACCTTCCTTAAAAATGCATTACACCTTAGATTTAGCTGCACAAAACAAAGAGATGTTATTTTATTTTTAGAATAGTCTTATAAAATAATTAAATGAAATGTTATAAATTAGACATACCTGAGCAAACTCTTCGAACATCTCTGTCAACCTTCTTGGCTTCTTCTTCTACGCTCCTTCTCTGAACCTCAATCCGTACTATTTTTCCTTTCCACAGTTCTGGACCAGGTTGTCAGTAACATTCTGCATACAAATATGTGCACAAAAAGCTCATGAGACCATCCGTATTATGCTGTCAGTGCAACTTTAATCCCCTTGTGCTGGTCCGATATAACACAAACGAATTTATTATATCCGAGCACTTCATTCCTCAACCACCGCAAGAAAAAACCTCAATTCTCGGTATCCTCCTTATGCACAATTGCAAATTCAATAGGCAATAATTGGTTCTCGGCATCATAGCCGCAAGCTATCAAAAGCCTCCCCTCATACCGCCCAGACAAGAAGCTTGCATCTATGCTGATCACTGGTCTCAAGAATGCATGGACCAAAAGCCCATACGAAGGCCCTGAACTGAACCACATGTCTCATAATTTCTCCTGATTCTTTATCTCGTATCGGACTGGTCAGAAATTGGTACTTTGAGCCGGGATTCTTGTCACAAATTGACATCATCAGTGGTCTCAGTAAGCTGTATGAAGTCTCCCAACTCCCAAATTGTCGAGCTATTGCAAGCTCATGACCCTCCACAGTCGGTTGTATTTGGGGTTACATTGCCATACACAGATAAAACACTGCCACCGTCTGGATGCTCATACGGGGGTCTCTTTTAATGCTTCTCTCAATGACATCGGCAATGATTGATGCCGTCAGACATTCATTGTCGGTCCTTGTATTCTCAGTCCTACATGTGTGAGGCTTGTCTTGCCTCGTTATTACCCATGCATCTCCATATCCCGCTGGTTTTCTCCTAAGTTCGTAATCACAACGTAGGTCCTTGCACACCACATGAATCCGATCTCTGTCACTTTTCTTCATTATATCTCCTGATTCTTAGTAATATGGTGCTCTCTAATCTTCTTAATTAGATCATCTTTGCTTTTAAAATATTGGTCCGATGCCAGCTCACATTTGTACTCAATCCGTTGCCCATAATAACCAATATCTGCTTCTCTAAACTCAGATGCATCATTAAAGTCTGTGGACGGGTGCGTATCAGTCCGGCCACTAAGCAGCATATTCTCATATCCGACGACAAATTGAGCTGTTTCAACTGGACCATCTTCACCACAACCCTCCAAGTGATCAGAGTCCCAATTTTCTCCATCAAATTCATCCCCACTTTGCAGATCTTCCTCTAGAATTTCATTAATATTCTCAAAATCCGACCCAATTTCATCGTCTACTGGTGCCGGTCTGGGGTAAGGTTCTGGTGGCGGCAATAGTAAAGGCGCCACATGCACGGGTCTTGGTGAGGATGAAACTTGGAGTATTGGTTGAAGCCGTGATTGGGGTGCTAGTGGAGTGTAGGGACTGTCTGTTTTTGTGTCAGTGTATGGTTCTCGTTGTGTTGGAGGAACTGCGGGAGTGTATGGTTCTTGTTGTGTTATATAAGTTGGGGCAACAATTTTGGCCAGAACTTCCAACCCCTGGCTCTATCGGAACTTTTCTAGCGTAGATTTTTATTATAAAATTTCCAGTGACCTTTAAATGGCCGTACACCCCTCTCCAAGTACTTTTATCTAGTAGTTTCGCAAGGGTATATTTTCCAAAGTTTTCATTGCAAAATCGAGTTGCCAATTCCAAGTTCCACTTTTCTGGGTTATAACCAGTGCATGCGTAAATCATGAATTTCAAGTCACAAATGAGATATCATTGGGAATCATAAATGAATTAATTGCCTCTTTGGAGTAATAAGCCATGCATGCATTACTAAGAACCTTTCCACCATAGTGTAATGAAATCAAGGCCATGACAAACAAACTATATTTTGAAAAATAATAAACAATTATCAGGTTACTAATCTACATGTATAGGTTACTGAAAACTAATTAAAAATAAATAAAAAAATTAAATACAATACTTATTTTATTAATTTACAAATTAAATGAGTGTAAATCAAATGGATCATGTCTGTATACATGTAATGGTCAGTCCACTAAATCCTAAAAAATTAAATGAGTGCAATTAATTATTTTTAAAAATTACATTAATTATATTTAATAATTTAAATTAATTATATTTCATAATTTAAATTAATGATTTTTAATAATTAAATTAATATTTTTTAATAATTAAATTAATTATTAAAAAATTTAATTAAATAAAATAATAAATTTAAATTAAATAAAGCAAAAATATATCTGAAGGAAGAGGAGAATTCGGGGTTGAGTTGAGTGAATTGTGAGCGGGAGAGAGAGAAAGATGGGTATTTTAAAGGGTGTAAAACAACAACAACAAAAAAATAGGGTACCGGCCCAAAAATGGCCGGTAATTAGATAAATAGGGTACCGGCCAGAAAATGACCGGTATGGGTATTTTTATAAATATCCAGGTGATCTGAGTATATTAATTAATTTCTATTAAACTTTGGATATTAATAAAAATGTCGGCTATATTTGCAATCAAACAAGGAGCAAAGTCAGCAAACCTATCATCAGGCTTTAATTTTTCTCTCTTTGAGGAGTGACGAAAATAACAACTTGAAGGGAATAGTGAACAGAGACAAATACTGACAAATTAAAATTTAAAGGACAATGTAGCTGACAGAAGGATTGAAGGCGACGCTACCTCAATAATTGGGTTCTAATTTATTAATAGTGTCTCCTTTAAATAATGACAATATGTTTCATTAAAAGGGAAGAGGTTTCCAAATATCACCATGAGAATTAATTAAATATAATGAACTCAATCTAACATCAATTAGTTGCCTATATAATAATTTGTGTTTTAAAATACGCATCTAATTAATAGAAATTAAGAATTTAATTTTGCCAGATATTTTCCTAAAGCGGGTGAATTTGGTCCAGAATCCATGCCCAATAAGGCACTTTAGTATTTCCATTTATGGCGAACTGATCTGACTTAGTATTTCCATTTACTGTGCAAAGGTTCAAGGAATCCAAAGCTCAGCAAATATTGACAAAACAAGTGTGCATCCTCTCACAATCACACACACATAAATTTAAAACGATAAGGATAGCCAGGGTTGCAATCAATACAAGACAAATCTGGCCAATGAAGGTGTGACACATATAGTGGCCACACACAAATGACAAAAGCACACATGCTTGTCAGTAGTTGTTATTACCAGACCAAATGCCTCCACCAGTATGATAATTAGAAAAAGAATAAACACTTTCCTTTTAACTTGGCTTTTCAAATTTTCTTTGGGCATATCCAATACTTATCAAGGGGTCGAGTAAAGATCCGTATTGAAGAATCCAGCAAGCAAATTAGTAAAAATAAAATAGTAAACTGAGGCATCTGAGTTCCCTCTTCTCTCCTAGGCCCCATGTCAAAATTACTCCAATATCATCACAACTGTCCAATACAACTTCATATAACAGAAGCTTTCATTTGGATATTTGCCCACATAAACAAAAATTGGAACACTTTTAGCAGAAGAAAAAGATACGCCAGTTGTACCAACAAAACAAGCTAAAGAGAGATTAGACCATGTTCAGCCAGTGACAATTAAGAAAATGACAAACTTAAGCAAAACAAAATAGAGGGCTTAGATGAGAAAAAAAAGCTAGAGACATGGTCTAATATCTGACATCAAGTGCTGAGTGATCAGAAAGAAAAACAAACAAGGCGGAAATGCTAACAATTTAAACAAAAAAACGTTTGAGAACCCACCATTGGCCAGCAAATGTGGTTTGTAATAATTTGAAAATAATTAATTCACACTCTCAAACAAAAATATAAAAAAAAAAATACATGAGAAGGAGTTGGATTATCTACTACTTCAATTTAGATTTAGCAGAGCTCTTTAGGGGCTTAGCAAGTGACACGGGCTGCTTACTTGTGACCGCCTTCTTCACATTGTAAGTAATAGAGGAGAATGCCAAGATGAGTGCAAGAAAAACTGTAGGGTACAAATAAACAGATGATGCTGGATCCACATTTGCTGGCTTTCCAAAAATGCCCTCCTTGACGAGACCCCACACAACTAGTAGTGTCCCAAACAACGTCATTCTACCAGGTTTGATGAGACCAACCAATGCACCTGCAACACAGAAGTAGCTACCAGCAACAATCTCTAGTCGTTGGAGATCAACTACGGCAGAAGTGTTTTTTGCATTGGTGAGATTGTAAATGTCAAACAGATCACCCCATTTGGGAAATGACATGTCGGCGAGGAGTGAGGTGGCAATAGCACCAGGGTAGAGCAGGGCCTTTACAACTGAGGGAGGGAATATTTCGTTTGCTACTAGCTGCGATGATGTCACTTGTATTGGTGTAGTGCAACTTCCTGCTCTGCATGGTACCCTGCCATCACAAAACCAAACAAACCAAACTTAAATCGATACGTATCTTGTACCGTATGAAATCTTCACATAGGATTTTTTTTATTTGTTATTTTTTTGTTGTTGTTTTGGTTGATAGAAATTGTACTTTTATCATCAGCTTTCATTCATCACTGAAGCAATCTGAAAACCACATCACCAGTTTTCTTTACAACGCATTTTATATAAGTTAAGATTCACACAACATTAACTATGCAGTTTTGACCTTAAAGAATATCTAGCTTCTACATCATTTTGAATTCTCCAATATCTCTATAACACCACAACTCATGGTATCAGAGATTAAGCAAGAGGTGACTTGATGAGTAAACCACTGCTGAAGATGGCCGACATGATAAGGTGGCTGTCACTAAAGACCTAGAAGATGCTATTTAGTTTTTTTTGTTGTGTTTGATTTTCCTAATCATAGTTTCTTTTCTGTTTTATTTTTCTAAACAGTCATGTAACCCGATCTTCTTAATACCTTTGCCCTTTTAACAAAAAAATTATGTAGGCAAAGCCTACTTAAAAAAAAAAAACCAATTTCAATTATCATGAGCGAACCCTTTGAATTCTTTGAAACTGATGTTGTACTTTGAACATGGTACGAACCTCCAACACAATTCTCATGAGCCAACACAATTTTTCAATTAAGGACAGCACAATTCATGCCTTGCAACTAACTGAGGCAAGTGGTTAAATGTATTATTACACTTTTATTTCAGCAATTCCGCATACTGGTCCAGAGATCTATGAGGAATATACAAGTTGTTAAACATAATGCTATCCGTACAATTAAAGATCAATGAGGAACACAGCACCCGATGCTTGACATAAATTTAAACACTGCTTAATTGAATTGACCACCACAAATTGCTATATTTTGCAGTAATCCGATCATTGACTATCATTGTTCCACTACAGATCCACCTCAATTTCCAATTAAACTTCATCAATTTTTTAACTTTGAGTATAAATCAACCTCAATTTCCAAATCCAAGACCGCAACCATGAGATCATAATTGTAAATTGCAAGTAACACTAAACCGATCCTGAGACAGAACCAATTAAAGACCTCAACTAACCTCTTTCAAAAACGAATCAGAGAAAAATTGAGGGGGTGAGATGTAAGAGTACCTGAAGAGAGGGACCTGGAAAATTATGAGAAGAAAAAAAAGGCGGGAGGCGTAGCTCGCTATCTTCTTGGCTGTCCACCCACTTCTTCTTTCCACTTGCCCCGCCATTTCTCCAAAAACGACCCCTCAAAAACCAAAAATTAGATCAAACAAATCTAAATCAATTTTTCCTTCCGATTATCCTGCCTCCTCCTGCTTCGACTCCGACCGACTCCCTTATAATTGACGGATCTATTTTAATTCGTTCTCTCTTCTTCTTCTTTATCGCCGACCAGGCGACTATTCATGATTGCTTATTATTTAATGTCTTAATTTGATCAAAAAGTCGATTTACGGACTTGGAGGTGGAACGGGCTTTTTTAAGTTAATATTGGGCCTAGTTGAATCCGTTGCGAGATTGTGATAAACCTCTAGGCCCAACATAATCCTTGTATCAAAGTGAGGATCTCTCTCTCAATTGGATCCCAAAAGTACTTGGAATTCTGTGGTGGTAAAAATTCAAATTCCCCCACTGTTCTAGTTCACTATATCTATTTCCTTCTTTTCTTAATTTTCCAAATTTTTAAAAAGTGTCACTTCTCTCTTTTTTTCGTGCAGTTCATCTTCTTCCCCTTCTATGAAAAGTAATTGGAGATTTTTTGAAGAAAAATATTGGTCAAGCCCGTATTTCATTCGAGTAATTGGAGATTTAGATGTAAATGGGTTTCCAGAACAATTGACTCGCTTTAAAATCTGTGTGCATGAATATTAAAGCGGATGAACGGATATTTAAGTAGAGTACACAGTAAAGCGGATCGGACGGTGTTGAAACCCATCGAATTACAAACGAACGGTCTAGATTAATCCCAGCCGGACCGAAGTCAATCCAGTGCCTATAAAAACTATAAGAGTCTGTTTTGAGAGTCGTGCCAAGTTAAAAAAAAATTAATCTGGACCGTCCGTTTGTAATTTGCTTGAGTCAGACATCTGGGTGCAAGTTGCTGAAAGATTCTTATAATTTTTTACTTGTTCATAAAACAAATCTCACAACAACGATACTATGAAAAGTTAGGAATGTAGGTGACAGGTATCAATATTTCCATTTTAATAAATTATAAGTTTATCATATTTAGTGATAATTTTTTCGCAATATTTAATAGTTTATCGATCGTCCAATACATTCTCCTGTTTGTAATATATATATTGTGAGTGGCTATACATAAGCATATGAGAGATTTGTGACAGTATCCATATTCATTTTTATAAAAATTTACCTCAAATTTAATTGGATATTTGGGCAAATATCCAATTCAAAAAGAATAAGTTTGCAAATTCAAATGTGTATTAAACGATTCCCCCTTAAGAAATTAGTAGTATAATATTTAGTGATAATTTATCGCAAATTTAATAGTTTGTCGTCCAATGCATTCTCCTGTTTGTAATATATATTTCTTATTTATAGTTTACATAGATGACAGTATGACACTTTATATCATTTAGCCAATCGTTTTAAAAGAACCTTGGGAAAGATACTTGAGGTTTAAAAGCTGTAATAGCCTTATTTTGATACATAACACATATAATAAGAGAAATATAATAACATATTCTCAAATTGGCTACAATTTAATCCATTCTAAAGATTGGCTCCGGTTGAAACGCAATAAAAGCCATGAAAAGTTTCTTCTCGTTCATAATACAACAGCGGCCTACGTACAACAAACAGTAAACAAGTAATTGAACCGATTTATTTTGTTAAAATGAAGAAGCTACTCCATTAAGAAGTTTGGTTTTGAATAACATTACAAGAAGCTTTTCCATTGAAAAATAAAGAAAGCAACCGTTTGCGTGTGTCACAAAAGACCCGAAGCTCGTTCCGACGATGCAATGCCAGATAGGTCCATAAACTTTGTCGAACTCCTATATATTATACAAATACAAGTCAAATTTTGGAAAAGATGACATTAAATTGAAAAGAAATATTAAAGTTGAGAGCAACATGGGTAGATTCTCATCTTCTTTCTTTCAGAATTATATAAGAACATGAAAACAAAATTAGAAGCAAAAAAATTCACCTTCTTGAGATCATGAGCCATTTGTCTCGGACTAAACCGATCCATGCCGTCATGGACTCGGCGCGCACATCTTACAGCATGCAGCTGCATAAAGGGGGGCATGTCAGCAGCGATTACTTTCACTCCAAGCACAGCCACCACATCTGCCGCCACATCCGTTATGGTATCATCAATGTGAGATGTCGATTTTCTTCCCGGGGTGAATTTCACGCCTCGCCTTCCTGTTGTTGTTGTTGTACCGTGCAGAAGATAAACCCTAGACTTGACGAGGCATGCGTCGTGCATTGGTGAAGGAGAAGCCAGCGGAGATAGCATCTTTGCATCACTGACACTGAGCCTCCTCATCTCTGGCACAATCACCGCCGGTACCGCTTCCTTTTCTTTGCATTTTCTACTCGATTCTGTTTTCTTCGACCGCGGTCTTGTTTCCATTGATGTCGGTGTCACCGCCGTTGCCGTAGTCAGTCTCTTGTCGCCTGTTTGGAGTATAGGTATGGTGTTTGGTTTCGGTCAAATGTAGTGTGGATTGACAGATGCAGCATTTGTAGTTTTTGTACTAATTAATATTAGTTAATTGGAGAAAAGAGAATCTCTAGGTGATTGATGATGATTGAGTCAGTACTTATTAGTGGTGCATGTGCTGTTACTGTGTACCTATTAAATTGGTTGGTATAAACAAATGCTAGTTTTCTTTTATTTTCTCTCATTATTTGCAAGACAAAATTAGGAGCCATTGGCTCACTCAAATTGTCAGTTAATCCATTAGACAGCGCCATGGTTTGGGGCTGATTTGAGAATCTGGTTAGTGATTTTTGAAGAGAACTGCGGAGTAGGTCTGATGGGCTCCTGTTCGATCTGCGTGCTTCGCTTTAATATTCATGCGTGCTCGCGTTAATTTTTGTGGGCACATATCTTAAAACGGATCGGACGGTCCTGAAACCCATCAGACCTACTCTGTTAATTCATCGTTATTCTTTTTGGTAATTAGGTCCCTGCTTTTAGAAACGGCGGTGTAAACTAGCAAACAACACAACATACAAACATTTGGAACTACTATGCAACCAACACTATTATATGATTACATTCCTAGAAAGTAGAAATGAAAAACAAAACAATGATAATTAGATGATAGGTGCACGTGGTAGGTGTAATCAATTGATGCAATGGTTAAATCCTGACCATTAATTACTCATTACAATATTATTTATATTGTATTAATTGTTTGGCGGCCCCTAGAAAAATTTACACCTTGTACAAACAGGACCATTAGTAATTAAACAATGCAACAACGGCGCTTTTCATATCGATCCTCAAATTGTGAACCGTTTTTACATCTCAAAAGAAATTACTGGAATATATAAGTATGGTTATAATATATATATATACACACACACACGCATTACGAACTTGTTGTTTTGGTTTATCCTTGTCAATTTATTTAGCTTTTTATGGAACCTTTTACTTGTCTAGTTCTCCATTACAATAAAATACAAATATCAACTAAAACATTCCGTTTAAAAGTTCCACAAAACCATACATATTTGATACGACACAGATCTTGTAATACGTAATTTAAAAAAAAAATTAAAATATATATTTATAGAGTTAGGATATTGTACAAACTATATTTGTATCTCGGCTGAAATTATACTTTTCCGGATCCGATTGGACGATCTAAGTTACTCAATGTGTTCTACATATATAATCCTATAGGATATCAAATTTTACTATTTTTTAAAATTCTTTACTTGGTTTTTGAAATATGACAAATGGGTCAATAATAATAAGAAAATAATATGTATAAATATCGAGCATGATAATTTTCAAAATTAAAATAAAATAATACAAAAAATTTAAAAATAGTAAACTTTGATATCCTACAAAATTTGAATATGTAGAATGCCTTGATCAAACTTTAAACTACCGTTTGGAAAAGAGAAAATATAATTTGAACCATTTATATTTTAACCAAAACACATATGTTTGCGTAATAACTTAATTCTATAATACTAAATCTGTTCCCACACAATATTTGTTAATTATCTTTAACTGATAAAATACAAGTACACGCACATCTGAATTTTTATTTTGACAGATGCGACAACATTGAAGAGTGTTTTGATTGAATGTAAAATACTTGATTGGGGCAAAAGATAAGTACAAAAGTCTATTGACTGAACATAACAATCAATATTCACTTGTTCAGTGATAATTCATGTCCTAAGAATGTATTAATTAGTAAATTACCATCAAATTTACACTTAATACTAAACTGGCGCATTCCATATGTTGATACAATAGATGGCATCAGTAAACTAATCAATGCTTGTAAACAATACATGACTCGGCACAAAAACACCAATTGTAAATGACATAAAAACTTAAAATGAGATCTAGCATCTGATAATTAACTTGCATACAACATACAACATAAGCTACTTCTGCAAACAGCATAACATAAGACAACAGGGGCATTAAACTGTAGCTTCCTGAGACTATAGTAGATTCGACTAGACCTATACTACATCACACTAGAGATATTTCCTAGCAAGAGCCCTGACCTTTGTATCAAAATGAGAAGATGTAACACGAGACCCCGGCATGTATAGTGGATTCATTAGTATCTGCATTTGCAAGACAAATCAGATCAGCAGAACATATACACAGGTTTTAGAACAAATTAACTAATAAAAAGGTTATCTAGCACAACATCCGTCAAGATGGAGCAGTCAGGAAGGAAACAGCAGAAAGTCTGTTTGCACTACCAGTTAATTGCTAGCCAACAAAGAAAATATAATGTGACAGAATTTGTACAAGTCATAAAATCTAACCCCCTTTTTGCATGTTTATGAATGATTATTAATTCAATAGGGTGACCTGATATGGGGAAAATAACTAACAGAATGTTTGGCTTTTTTTAAATGCTCGTAGCATTTGTTCTGGAACAATTCATTGAGAATTGAACAGTTCATCAAATTCAGTATATTAACTAACACAGGTGATTTTGTTCTTTTTTGGAACAACTCATCAAATTGCTCTATTCCCATTAAGGAGAAATTTTCAATTAAGAAGCTCTAGAATTAGTAACATCAAGAAAAAGAGAGAAAAAGGTTACCGACACCAATTGTAGTAGCTTATAAAATATGACAAAAATCTCAAAATCCATGCAAAAGTACCTTAATGTAAAGCTCATGAACCTCTTGAAAAAAGCTCTTAATCCCATCTTCAGTACGAGAATCATGAAGTAACATGAATCTCGTATGTACATCTATCATAGATCAAGGAAAACAACAACTATACATAACCAATAATTCATTGCTTATACAATATGTTTCTGGCATATGATAAAAATCTTGTCAGATCAATTCTGTGGCAAAATTTACAACATAGGTGTCATTGCATGCATTCCTATCTATAAAGTTGAAAAATCAAATAGAAAAGATGAAATAGGAAAAAGCATACCAGAACTCAATTGATATAACAGGTTATTAATGCATCAGGTGAAGTCCAAAGTGGTTAACATTTCCACATAAAAGGCTTGCCGTATGCAAGCATAATTTGGTGGTCATATTAGCAAACATGATATGCAATCATAAATTTAGTAAGAAACTAGCAAAAAAGGATATGACCAGCAGTAACATAAACAGACACAACAAGGTCATTGAATCTATCCACTGACTTGAGAAACCTGCACACATTGCATATAGGTCCAAACAATAACTGTTAATAATGATAAAACCAAAAGAAGTAATGTAACTAAAATGTAAAAAACATAGACAGATTGAGGAAAAAAATGTAATTAAGTGAAATACATGGCACTGGTAGTCCAAGCAAGGTCCTGAACAATGTCTAGAGCAGCATGTAGAATGAATTGGTGCTGATAAGCTACTTCTTCTTTCTACATAATCACAAGAAATTAATTAATTAATTATTTATTCATTTAAGGGTTACCAAATAAATAAACACACTCTACGGACGTTTAATTGAGTAAATAAAACAATAAATGAATAAAAAAGAAGAACGAGATAGAAAATAATAGAAAGTAGCTTGTACCCTGGGTGCATTACCGACTTCCGCTTCATAAATAGGAATGTCGTTCTTACTGACAATCACGAAGCACGCCGTGCTTGCCATGCCTCTAATTATCAATTGATCTAACTCCTTTTACACCTAGTTATACAGATCTAGTGGTGAATGTACTACTGAGACACAAATTTCAACTGATTCCTTGCACAAAATGCTCTTATATCGGCTCTCTCAAGCTTTTTTTCCCTTTACCAATGAATTCGTCGCGATTTGGTGCTCAGCGGGAGGGGGACGGTAGAGATGGGAAGAACAAAGCATAGAGTGGTGATCTGGATCTACCGGCGAGGGAAGGGGACAAGAGGAGATGCGGATCTTTGTAGGCTTAACCTCGGCCCTTTTTAATATACTTACAAGCCCATTTTAAGGCCCGTTGTTACTTTATACTTTTCTTTTCTGGGCTTACTGGTGAATGGAATGTACGTATTTATTTCTGTATCTTTTGAAATAAGCACTTCTATTGCTCCCCTAATTTGATTATGGATAAGGGCGAAATAATACTTGGCGTTTACAATATTTTAGGTGCTAGATTCTTTAGTACAATGCATAAATAATGTGCTGAACGAAATGCCAAATCCAATATTAAATGTGCAAAATTAAGTGAACTGAACGAAATGCCAAATCCAATATTCAAACAGAAAACACAGATAAAACAAGTAAAATTTTTCTTTAGCTAGAATTAGTCTCTCTCCATAAACGAAAATATTCAGATTAATTTATTAATTAACTATCTTTTAGAAAGAAAGAAGGAACAATGCATGTGAATTGGAATTAAACGTAAATTACAATAGAACAATTACAATCACAGTGCATCTGCTTGTATAGACATCCAAAGCAAATTAATAATGATACATTAAGAACAAAAGAACAATCAGAGACAAATGCTACTCAATGCAAAGGAACTAACAATTAAGAATAGTTAAAACAAAACGCAATCTTAGCTCATAATTTCAAAAGGTCAACAATCTACCAACATATGGCAGCGTGGACAGAAGAAATATATTGAAAATATAGTAGCGAGTTAGCGAACACCAAGAGGAGGGCAACTCACAGGTAGAGGCAACTCCAGGTTTTCTACGGTCCGGAAGGTCCTTTTAACAATCTTGTCAACATATAAAATACCATCGAGGTGATCGCATTCGTGTTGAAGGATTCGTGCCTGCCAACCCCTTGCCTCCAATTTTATGGGTCGGCCGTCTCGTCCCAAACCAGATACCTCCACCTCAAGATCTCTCTCGACAGCTGCCCGGAACCCATCCACACTGCAGACATGCAATAGTTATTACTGTACCCTTTTAAGTTATGTGGTTTGATGAAAGATTATGAATAAAAAAAAGCAAGAATCCCACTGAAACAAGCTTAATTGGACAAGAAGACACTGACGGTATGGAGGTTACAAAGAAGATAACAAATTTATTGAGAAATTACAACTCTCATCATTACTGGCATGAAAGCATTACTGTTTTTTCAACATTACCTCAAGCATCCCTCAAAGAAAATTGCCTTTTTGTTGCTCAAGTTTCTGAGCTTTGGATTTAGAATGACCTGGTTTAAGTAAAAGAACAAATCGCTGAATTAAGTAATGAACTTGAAGCTATTACACATAGGAAAAAAAAAAAACATAGCATTTAATTAACTAACTTACAAGAAGATCAAAGGGATGCCTATCTTGAACTTCAATTTCATCCTGACGAGCATAGCTAATGTATTCTTTTGTGTCTTCTAGGACAATGATCTGCTAGATCTAAAATGAAATGGATTAGCAAGTCCTGCTTTACTTTACCTGGGATTAGTAACTGTATTTACAAAAATATGAGCTATTGATGCTTTGTGAAAACTAATTGTAATAAGAGAACAAGGAAAGGTGACTAAACAATAGCTCATCATACTATATGACATTATTCAACACGGCTCAAGTTTTGTTTTGTTCCTGCTTGTAACACAACTGCTATTGCAAAGCAACTAAGCCAACTCAACTCAGCACGGGACGTATAATTAGCACACAGTTGAATAGGACAGTCATACCACATTAGCAGAAAATCAATGTTTCAACAACTTAGAAATCTTAATTAAACAAGACAGTTGAATTAACCTTTCCTAATCCATGTAAATCTTATTACCGTGATTGTTTTCTTAAATCTCTTGAAACCACATCAAGAATCAATAAGCATACTTAAGAGACGCTAATAGAGAAGAGAAATTGTGTTTCTTTTATTCATCTTGTTCAAATGATTACAAGGTACAGTGGGGTATTAATAGAGAAGTAGAACTAGGGTGTTCTTAAGCTCACCAAGTGTCTTTGTGAGCTTAACTAAAAAAACCCATCGGATTGGCTTCAAGCGACGCATCCAAACCGTTGAAACTGATCTACTTCACGAGTGATGAGTTTACATGTCAAATTTATAAATTTTCAAACTAATTTAATATAAAGTCAAGCAGTCAAAAAATGATGAAAAATGAACACATTAAAATTAACTTATAAACCATCTTTTTTTTACCGCTTGACTTTATACTAAATTAGTTCGAAAATTTATAAATTTGACATGTAAACGCATCACTCGTGAAGTAGATCGATTTTAACGGTTTTGATGCATTGTTTGAAGCCAATTCAATAAATTTTTGAATTAAACTCACAAAGAGGCTTGGTGAGCTTAAGAACACCCTAGTTCTACTCAATAGAGAAATACATGCATATGCTAACAGCCACAGCTAACTGTTTCCTAACAATACAGTTTAGCTTAACAACTAATCCTATGTCTAACTGACATTATTAATTCCTAACAGAATCGGTTATGCTGCTAATCATCTTCGCTCTCACTGGAGATCTCCAGTGTAGTCCTATTAATACTATCATTAATCAACCCTCATTGTTTGCAAGCTGCCCTCCAAATAACTACTTACAAAAATGCAGAGATTATTTCTCATGCACATCAAGCCGGGCCTAATTATTGGAGTGAGAATAAAATGAGAAACCAAAGCAAAAGTACCTTCAAGGGGATGCCGATTTGGGGAGCAGCGAGGCCAACACCAGGAGCATTCCTCATGACAGCAATCATGTCCTCAATTACCTTCTCTATCTTCTCTGATCCAATCTCCTCCTTTGCTACCTCTTTTGCTGGCTCGTGCAGCACCGGGTCCCCCGCCTTCACTATCTCAGGTAACACCGCTTTCTTAGATCCAAAGCCAGAGAACCATCCAGTAGCAGACACTCTAAACCTCGAGCTAGACCTTGGCGTTGATAGCATTCGCTTTACAATTTTACTTTCACTGGCGTAACTAAGTCTCGTTGTCTTGGAAGCAGCAGTGTGGATTAAAGCACCAACACCGGTGCCTGATACTGACAGAGACAGTGGGATGAGACGCTGCGAATGGTACCAGCATAAGCATTGGATGCCCTCCATTCTTTGCTCCGCCACTCTCCTCTCCTCTCTCCTCCCTCTCTCTCGCCGAGCTGGAGCCTGGAGATAGTTTTTACTGATTTACAGTTGAGCCCAATTGAGCCCAATAGATAGTTATTAGGAAGATGGTTCTCTTGTTAGGCTTCTTCCATTAAGCCCAATTGAGCCCAATAGAAAATTATAAGGACTAATGAATGGGTTGATATACCAGGCCTTTTGCTCTTTTATTAAGGATTTGGTGTCTGCACAGAATATTCCAGGCAGCATCTGCCTGATCCTTTAAAAAAAAAAAAAAGAATATTTCTGTTTAGATCTGGACCGTCCGATTAGAATCCGGACCAATCCTGTTCGATGTGGAAATGCAGGTTAATATTCATGCAGATTTTAATCAGACGGTCCAGATCTAAACAGACATATTATGTTACCATAGGTGAAATGAATTCTCAATGAGGTGCATGCATCTTTGACCTTATTATGGGTCGTCCGATTTTAGGAGATTTCAACTCGAGAATTAAAAATCAGTTGCAACGCGTCATCAACCTGATTATGGTTCGTCCGATTTAACTAGAGCCGCCAATCAAGTGCCAATGACGGTCAACGCAGAAAATAGCATATGAAAAAATAATCATGGAAATATTAAATTATAGACGGAGGTGATTCGCTGATGAGTACCAATTGACGGTGATTAACTATGGTTATTCTTTCTGCCCGAAAATAAATAAATCTCTAAATTTTATGATGCCAATGATAAAAATAAAAATCACTACCCGACCTCGCTCTTACTTTTCAGCTAAGACCGTCCCCTTTCCTGGTGGTGGAGTCGACTCATCGGGGTAGCAAATCCACGACTTCCTTACCAAATCCCGATTGATCGAGTTCTCCATCTCCTTTCTTCCTCGGACTCGATCCGATCTGAGCAATACTGTCCCCAATCTTGCTCTCCTTCTTCCCCTGATTCCGCAATTAGCGGATCCCGATCTAGGGTTTTTGGCCGATGGAAGGAAACAAAGACGATGCGGTTAAGTGCTTGCGTATAGGCAAAGAAGCTCTAGAATCGGGGGATCGAACCCGTGCTATCAAATTCCTTGCCAAAGCGCGCCGCCTCGATCCCAGCCTCCCTATTGACGATCTCCTCTCTAATGCTTCTTCTACTCAAGAAGGTTCTTCTTCCTCTCCACCCCAGGCTGAGGCTCCCGCTACAGAAGCCACTGCTACTTCTTCTTCCTCGTCCTCTCCGGCCTCTTCTTCCACGACCACTGTCAGACATAGGCAACCTGATGCCAGCACTAGGGCTTCTGTTAATGGCACCGGTGGAGTGGGGTACACGGAAGAGCAGGTGGAGATCGTGAGGGAAATTAAGAAGAAGCAGAAAGATTATTACCAGATGCTCGGCCTTGAGAAGAGCTGTACGGTGGAGGATGTGCGCAAGGCCTACCGCAAGTTGTCCCTCAAGGTGCATCCAGACAAGAACAAGGCCCCTGGTGCAGAGGAAGCCTTCAAGGCCGTGTCAAAGGCATTCCAGTGCCTCAGCAATGAGGAGAACCGCAAGAGGTATGACCTTGTAGGATCTGACGAGCCTGTGACGCACAGAAGGGCCACCACGAGGCACCGTGGCGGCTACCGTTATTATGACGAAGACGAATTTGATGCTGATGAGATATTTAGGAACTTCTTTTATGGTGGGATGGCTCCTGCCACCACTCCTTTGGCACTTTTCATTTCCAAATGGGTCGACAGCATGGTCATAGAGGTGGACATGGCTCTGGTGGTGGTGGTGGTGGTGGTGGTGGTGGTTCCCCATTCCGCATGCTTATCCAGATCTTGCCTGTGATCCTCCTGCTCCTGATGAACTTTCTCCCATCATCAGACCCGATCTACATGCTTTCACGCACGTACCCTTTTGACCATAAGGTTCAGACTGGGAGGGGTGTTGCCTACTATGTCAAGTCACCAGACAAGTTTGAACAGGAATACCCCCATCAAAGTGCCCAGCGGGCCCACCTGGAGCAGCGTATTGAAAGAGATTATGTAGGGGTTGTATCTCAGAACTGTAGGCTCGAGTTGCAGAGGCGTCAGTGGGGATTCACGCGCGAGACGCCGCACTGCGACTTGCTTCGCAAGTATGAGGAGGCTGTAGCTTCATATGCATCTGCATCTGCTTGACCTCATTGATTTGAGGTAGCTCTTAGTTTTTTTTTTCCGAAAGTTTTTCGGTTTCTATTTATTCTTGAAGTCAATGTTTGAGCTAGTTGTTTTAGTATAGATTGTGATCAGCAAGCTCCTTGGAGTTAGCCCCACAAAAGATTAACCTATACATAAGGAACTATATGAGATTTCATGAAAACATCATTACGTGCTTCCTATGAAAGTACTCTATGATGATCTTCTATGTTTTTTTTTCTAATATTCACCGATGGTAATATTTGATCTTTGGCATGATTAATTTCATGGTTGTATTGCCTTGGGATATATAAAAAAATTTGGATCCCCTAAAGTAACCCATATTTTGAGATTAATCCGGACTGTCGGATCTGCTTTGGCACGTATATTGAAGTGGCCCCATGCATTCCACCTTGGGGCCGGATTAGCCCGAATTCTGAATGGCCAGTCTGGATCTAAACTCAAAATATGAGTTACCTCAAAGGATTTGGACTTGTATATCCATGGGTATGGCCAGCTGAGATTGAATACTTGAGGTGTAAAATTCGTCAGAGATAACTAAACTATGACCCATGTGATGACTTGGTCCCTCAACCTCAATTTGTCTTTGACCAATTGCTGTATATATATTTGGTCCTGATTGGGTGACTCTCAACATTGATCCTATAAACAGATGAGCTGAACCCTTGATTATTTCCATATGTTTCTTACCCTCACTTACTCATTTCCTTCCACTTTTTGCTATTCTGGTTCGCACATCTCCGATCCCCACCTCCTTTTCTTTCCCTCCATTGTTGGTTGGGGAGAAGAGAACAGGCTCATAGTAATGGAGAAGCAGGAAGGTGACAGAAATCAAGAGAGATGTTAACTTTATGTATTTATTGGACAAAGAGAGGCAGACTGACCTCAATGGGAGACGTTAAGTACTTGCCAAATTACAAAACTCTGACTGACCAATTCAGGAAATTGGATATTGTTTAGTTACTTGACTTTTTTAATCCTTTGTCAGATGTAAAATTTCATTGCTTACAAGAAGTTTATAGTTAATTGTGATTCAGAAAATTATTTGGTTGTAGACTTGTATGCATCGTTCTTTACAAATAAATCTAGTGGTGTTTGCTTGGCCTGCTGGAGTACTTTTAGAGTAGATCTAGGGTGTTCTTAAGCTCGCCAAGCTCTTTGTGAGCTTAACTCCAAACCTATCGGAATGACTTCAAATGTCGAATCTAAACTGTTAAAACCAATGTACTTCACAAGTAATGTGTTTACATGTCAAATTTATAATTTTTGAATAAATTTAGTGTAAAGTCAAGCGGTCAAAATATGATTAAACATAAATGTATTAAAATTTACTTATAAACCTTCTTTTTTTATCGCTTGATTTCATACTAAATTGAGTCGAAAATTTATAAATTTGACATGTAGACACATCACTCACACGTGAAGTAGATCAGTTTCAACGGTTAGGATTCGTTGTTTGAAGTCATTATGATAGGTTTTGGAGTTGAGCTTACCAAAGAGTTTGGTGAGCTTAAGAGTACTCTAGTTCTACTCCTTTTTTATGATGTGTCTGTTTGTTTTTTCATAGTTATAGGATTTTCTTTGTATTGCTGCTAACTTTGGTGTTGTTGAGTTTTTCAAATAGTCTCTTCTCTATTTAAACTATCCAAAAAACTATAGAACTGCTTGTTCCGCTTGTTATATCCAAGGCCTAAGTAGCTTTGATTATGTAGATAGATATTTGTGTTTTCATATCTTAATCTTTATTTGTTATGCTGTTATTGCAGATTGATGAGAGGAATTTTGATTGTGATTAGACTTCAATATTATACGACTGGTTGAGGTTCCAAAGTTGTACGAGGAGGTATCATTGTCAACAAAATATATCTTGTCCTAAAAAAGAAATAAAGCAGTTAATAGGTGGTTAAACTATATTTTTTTTTTCATTGTTCTGAATATTTTTGTGTTGTCTTAGTATATGCTAAGAAGGTATTGGATTACTCTGGACCTAATGCTGTATATGGTTATTTTTTTCTTTCATCACTTTCTGTTTCTTGCAATTTTCTTACACATTTAAGATTGATATCTAATTTCGGCAGTTTGTGTGCTGGTCATTTGAATTAACAGTTCTACTGTTGCTTCATTCCTGATGATATCATGCTTCTCGCTGTGTGCATGTCTTATATCTATCCGTATTATTCCTTTTTATTCATTCAATGTACCCTGCTGAACTGAAACTAGAAATTCCCTTAGTACAATTATGATGTTTTAGATCAAAGGGGGGTGCTGCTGCCTGCCTGGCCGCATATTTTGTGGATCATACTTCAATCAAATGCTTGAAAACTCATCTGCCAGGTAAGATAAGCAGTTTTTGTGAATCATTTCTCTCATTCTGTCCGTGATCTTTCTGAAGGAGATGTTGGTTCGGGTAATAGCTGCATAAGCTTAGCAAAATGGGTTTACTATGGATTGAGTTTTTTTTAAATAAAAGAGATATTTAGTAGTTAGGCACCCTGTTACATCATGAAAATATCATAATTGTTTTACATATACTACATACTACATAACCATTACTTCTTTCTGTTCATTTTTTTTCCTTTTTGCCTTTGGTGAATGAAGTGCAGGCGATACTGCAGAATGTATAGTTTTTATTTAATATTATGAGACCCAAAAGAGTACATCTTGACAGCAGGCCTTGTTACAAGTGGCTTTAATGTCGAAAAGAGTACATTTGTTTATGTTACGTTACTGGGTATAAAAATTCTAGATTTGAATCTACTATTTATTCAACAAAGTTTCTAACTTGATCATTCATAAAAAAAAAGGGTGATAAATGTTTTGTATATTAGGTAATATGCATAAATATATATGAATTCAATTTAAATAATGTGTGGATGTCAAGTATAAATATTTTTGGGATGCACTTGAGGAGTGCAGGTGCAAAAATAATATTTCAAACATATAAGAGGATATGATATTTCTCTGATATTGGACAATGAAAGGGTATCAAACGCATCTGGGAATATCGGAGGAAAATGCTGATCATACGGTTGGGGAAGCTTGTCAAAACGAGTAATCATAAAGCTATTGAATGGGTAGCTTCATACATTTCACAAAGAGTTGGTGTGTATAATTTCCTAGAATTGTTGGTCTGTTTCCACTGGGGAAGTATTAGATGAAACAACATGAGAAAGGGCAAGAAAAGGAGGGGGGAAACAAAAGTCATAGGATCACAATATTAAAACACTATTAATGCCGATGCTCCCGGTTTTATTATCATCAGATTTTCTAAAAACATGGGGCTTAACTTCCTATGATTTTAGGAAGCATGGGCCTTGTTCAGCATTATTAGTTTAAAACCTTACACTTTGGGCTTGTTCGGCACCATGATTAAGAAATTGAGACCTTGAGGCTTTGAGAAGTTGATATTCACCAAGGAACTCATGTTTGGCAGTATGCATGGATGGAATAAAAATGTAGAATGGGTGAATAAAAACTATGTTTTACTTTATGAGGATAAACATAAAAATCTAATTACCATCAATATCATTTTTTTCAGTATCAAATGGAACTTTTAGGTCTATGTCAGTTTGTGTATTGGCATTATTAAACTAATTAAATTTTGTTTGATAAAGTATTGCTCGATACTAACTAATTATACATATTAAGTTAAGCCCAGTTTGTATTTACCTTGAAGCAGACAATTTTCTCTGTTCTCCTTAAATCCTTTTTTGAGACAAGGCACCGTTCCAGTAACTAACAAACAATACCAGTAACAAATCATTATACCAGATATGAACCATACCAGCGACTAATCAACTCTGAATCGGGACTGACATTTATATTTTTTTTTCAGCTATGAATCATACATTAATCTGAAAAAGAGAACTTTTGGATGAAAGAAAATACAAAAAAAAAAAAAAATGAGGCGGACTGGGCCCATAAAAGAAGTACAAAAATAAAGATATCGTATCTCATAATAGAAGAAATAAGTTTTGTAAATAACTGTTAATACTTTTTTAGAAATTAAGGTCTCTAAAATTTCTAACTCTCACATTCCTGAAATTAATTTTAGAGTTTCTATTAAGCCACGTTAGCAACAAATTAAAAAGCAGAAATAATTTAAATTGCATAGTTTCTAAATAAAAAACTCTCCCACATCTCTGAAACTAGATTAGAAACTGCCACATCAAATTAGAAATTCTAATAGTCAGAGATATAGATGCTCTTAGCTACCTAACCTTCTTTAAGGTACTAATAAGACGGTCTAAGAAAATTTGAGGTGTTGCCAAACAGGTGCTACAGGTGGCTACAATTGAGGTTTGCAAAAAGGGAACTTGGTGGAAAAGTCGATCAGATCGAGATTAACAAGATTTGTATTGAACTGTCGCATCTATTAGGTAAGATCGACATCAGCTATTGGT
>JAJGRW010000248.1:477936-601247 GCA_025461045.1 Carex parvula
ATGAAACTTGTATTATAAAACTGTTGATAGGCCTAAATTATATACATGTTCGGTCTGATTTTTATCACATAATAGCACCAAATATCTTGTATTTTAGTAGAGAATGGAATGAAATATAGCCAAGAATCAAGTTACTGCCAAAGTTATTTCAATTACAGGAAATGGAGCAAATTGTAGATCTTCTCGCAAGCTTTCCGAAAAGTGGTAGAACACTGAAAACGGAGTTACGGATCATGAGTTATGTCCGTTTAAATTTCAGAGCAAAACAGGGAAAACAGAGCCCAGTGCGGACGCACTCACCGCTAGTGCGGACGCACTCAGTACTTAGAAAAATTTCCAGCACGCAGAACTTCACAGACAAAAAGTCCGAGCGCAGTGCGGACGCACTCAGCCATCAGACACAGAAAACAGAAAAATCCGAGCGCAGTGCGGACGCACTCGGGCCGCACTCAATCCGCACTCAGCGACATACAGTTCGTATTTTAGCCATATCGTGGTCATACGAACTCCGATTTGGGTGATTCAAAGCTTGACGGAATTAGGACAAAGATATATACAACTTTCATGAAGGAAACAAATCCAAATTCGGAATGTATAATTCTGTACAGCCGCATCAATGACCGCATCAGCCTGAAAAACTGCTAAATATGGAAAGTTAGTGAGCTTAGTGGGTGCCAAAATTAGAATAACTTGGTCTCCAAGTTATTAATCACAGAATTAGAAATATAGAAGTTAGTAGGCTTAGTGGGTGCTGAAAATATAACAACTTGATCCCCAAGTTCAGAAAATGACTAACTTAGTGGGAGCCGAAAATAAAACGACTTGATCTCCAAGTTCAGAAAATGTTATATAAGGCTAAGGAGGCCACAGGAGAAATCATCACTGCTCATCATTGCTCAATTGAAGTTATTCTGCTCCACTTTCCGGCGGTGATCAAAGTTGCGAAGGAAGAGAAGGAAGAAGTCGAGGTTTTGCTTGAGCGACAAGGGAAGAACTTGGGGAGGAACTAGGAGATTGGTTGTATTCTTTTCTCTTACGTATTTTCTCAGTTTTTACCATGTTTATCTTGTATTTTCTTGTAGATGCTTGCTTCTCCATGAGAGACTAGTTTCTCTCTAGGGGTTTAGGTCATGTAGCATGAACTTGTTTAATTCTATTTTACTCGGATTTTAGTTTTTATGATGATTGTTTGATTTGATGTTAATTTCTGTGATTTATTATTTGTGATGTTTCATGATTTGTACTTGAATTGTAGCGTCCCGCTTTGATCATTTAGACTCAAAGTAGATTAGGATCATATAGGATAGTGCAACTTGTTGTGCTTGAATTGTAGCGTCCCGCTTAAGTCTTCTTGATTAAAAGTAGATTAGGATCATATAGGATAGTATAAATTGTGATTGCAAATACCTTAGGATTTGAATTATAAGCGACCGTACTTTTGTATTCAAATCTGGAAAAATAGAAATTAAGGTTAGGATTTGGTGAAGGACTTAGCGGTGAAGTCAAAAACTTAATTAGGACACCTTAGAACAAATATCGATATATACATTTGAAGCACGTGATTAAATATCCCTCTAGGTTAGTGACAGCCCTAGAATTCGAGGCACATTAATCCGTCCACCCAAAGTATTCGTATTAATATTTGTTCCAAAGGCTAACTCAGGTTAGAAACCTCGTCATAATCAAACATGAATTTAAACAAACCGAGTAGATAGAATTAGCAAGGGATTGTGGACCGAATACCCCTAGACTTCTCAAACTTGATTGTCACCCGATTTTATTGCTTTTTGTCACGAACTTTTAATTACTTTAATTTTCCTTCAAAAACAAAATTACACAAAAACCCCCCTTTTACTTTTATTGTTTTGTTTTAGAAGTAGTTTTCTTTATTAAAAATTAGTATTTCCCTATCTCCTTGCGGATCGACACCTAAATACTACAATCGATAGGTTGTGCGCTTGCAACTAACCTATTAATTGAGTACGAAGGTTTATAAATATTAAAGGCAAAAAAGAGTATCAAATTCCTATATCTAAAATACTCAACAACTGTAAAATGAGTATACGTGTCATACACTACAAAATAAAAAAATATTCAAATTGAATATATGATCAGGGGCTAGCTAGATCTTTCAATTCTCAATTTAATTATTATATTTGACTCTATATTAAAATAGTACAAAACATATTAAATTCTTGGAAGAATAGAAGAATGGGTCAAATTAACCCATTTTCTAACTGTATCATAAAACTTCCAATTTAATTTTATTTCGAGAGGTAAAAGTTAGATTTCAATTAATTTTCAACCTTTGTTATAAACTAGGTCAAATTCAATTAACATGAGTACAACGTATTAAAAATTAAAATATATATATGAAGAAATAAGTTGAATATTGGTTCGCAACGCTCGTGGTATGGAATTACAGACCGGTGTTGTCGAACATCCAACCAGTTATAAGCCTGTCATTGATATACAATTTGATTAAAATAAAATATTGTAATTCAAACATTTATATTTCTTATAAAAAATTATGTGAATTTTGGATATAATATGATTCATTGAGTAACTTACAGTATCAGAGAACAGTGAGGTCTTATGTTGTGCATGCGGCATCCATAACAAATCGCTAAATTTTTCTGCTGGCAAGTTAGGATTTGGTCGGGGCTCATATGCATCATGAACATCTGCTGCAGGATCATGCGGATCACAACTGCTTGTCCTGCATGCATAATATTTTAAATAATTAAGATTTAAGTCCAAAACTAAAACAATCTAAATTTAATAAACACTTTCATGATTTACGTAAATTAATTCAAGTGTGAAGTTAAAATATGTTATGCATCCCAATTCATAAAATAAAAATATGCATGAAAATATAAATTTTTCTAATAACGCCTCATGAACAACAAACATATATCAAATTAAAAAGTTAAGCTCTATATTATGTACTACATGAATTTTTTTCATCATTTTAAAAACTTAACATAAATCCTAGTGCATATATTTAGTTAATTGCATGCCATTAGTCCTAATTTCCTTCTGTCACTTTGATCACACCCGTGCATTCTATAAATCCATTAACTTCCTACATTACTAATGGCATGGTGGTACTTCTATAACCGTAACAATGACAAAAACTTGTTACTTTTAACTTTAAACTTAGTTAATTGCACAAGGGGTTTGATGCATGCATGTTTCAAACAAATAAACTAGGTATAACGTAAAATAGATGATGTGATCAAGGTGCCGTTAGAGATTTTTAGTTAATTGCTTCGATAGATAAACAATGCATGCATACTGCTATGCTATTTGTTTTTTTATTGCTATGCTATTTTTAGTTAATTGCTACGACAAATAAATAAATGTTTTTAATGTGATACTAATTAATTTCATACCAATTTAAAAGTACTACAAGAAGTTGAACACACATGAATGTACACAAATATTTTGAGCAAGTCCAACAAAATTATACAACAAACAAGTAAAAATAAAATATACTAAATTTGGTACAAATTGACAAAATTAAAACTAATATGGGGCAATTGCACAAAATTATACCTAACTCATAAAATTAAATCTAATCGGATACTAATTAACAAAACTAATCTATTCGGATGCTAATTTATAAAATTAAATCTAATTTGGTGCAATTTCACCTAATTAAACCTAGCAATAACCTTGCCAACAAATCAAACCATAAATTATTTTCAATTTACTAAGTTCTACAAAAATTAACAAAAAAAAACCTAATTTGTCAGTTGTCGGTGGGTCAATGTCGTTGGGAGCCCGGTCAGAGTTGGACATTGTGGAGAAGAACGGCCAGGCGGAGCTGCGTGGTTTGATTTGTCGCTGGGTAGGCAGCACAGGCGGAGCGGATCTCGGATGGCTTTTTTTCTTCTAAGTGTCAGTGTGTTACAGACAGAAGAGAGAAAGAGACGGGGGACGCGTGGGGTAAATTTTAAGGGGACCTGGCCATGATAGACAACAACGGTCAGGGTTTTTCTGCCAGGCCGCGATGGTCCATAAAATCCCGTCTTAATTTTTTTAGTAACTCTGGCCACAATGGTCCATAACAACTGGTATTTATTTTACGCTATTTAGTTAATCTTTTGGCTAACCGGGCCGCGATGGTATGGACTATGAAGTTTTTTCTATATATCGAAATTTCACGAAACTCTTCTTCAATACCGATATTTTTTTTATTTATATTCCTATTAATAAAATTTTTGGAGCAGCTTGGGTCCGATGTCATGGGATCCAAATTGAGTTCGATGCGATGCTACCGTTTGATTAAATTCCAACTTATTTCGCTTGATTAGAGGATCCGAATCTCACACTCGGTTTTAAACCCGTTTTTTATTTTCTTCAGTCTCTTCGACTCTTCGTTGCCTCTTCGTCTCCTCTGTTTTTTCTTCTCCCGGTCCGCTACAGAATAAAAAAAAGTCGATACACTCCGCTGCCCTCCTCGAACACCTCTGACTGACTGGAGCCTCCGTGCGCGTTAAGCTTCTCCTCGATCGTGGCTCGTCAAGCTCCTCCTCTATCGTGGTTACACCGTGTGAGCCTCCATTCACAACACCTGTGAATAACCCCTGACTACCACTTGTGCATCTAATTTTGTTTATTTGGAGCTCAATTGGCTGATAATAAGTTTTCTCAGAGACTAAGAGGCTTTAGTCTAATGTTCTCCTCCATTGGGCAAATTGTACCCAAGATTCCAGTTTCAAATCTCCCACCTCTCAACTCTGTCAAATTGCTTCTTACGGTCTTGTTTGTTAATACACACATAACCTCAAATTCAAAATAGCCTTTGTTTGATTATAGTTACTTGGAATCATAATAGTTACTTTGATTATAGTTATACTGGTTTTACATTTCCTTTATTCCTGATTTTGATGTTTTTTTTATTTTTTTTAAAAGGAAGCAAAAATAGAATTGAGGGTTGTTGTTATACTGGTATTTCATTTCCTTTTTTGTCTAAGTTAGATGCTTTTAATATACTTGGCAATTTAGAATAGGAATTAATGTAATGACTTTGTACTGGTCTACAGGCTTTTGATATGCAAAAAAAAATTTGAAACTTGAATAAAACAAATGATTTGTTACCCGGGACAAGATTGTGAAATGTCAGCATTTAATGCAATGTGCCTTGTTCTTATCAAATCTAACAGTTTAGTGTTGTTTGCAAACATTAAAAAAGTTGGCTTTTTGTTGCAAATGTGATAAATATTTTTGTTGCAAACGTGTGGTAAATAAAAATTGGCTCCTCTTACCTCATCAATCCACCTTCTCTTTTATAGGTAAAAAATCATATTTATGAAGTTGAGCTTATAGCCCTAGCTAGTACATTGACACCTCTACATGTTGATGTGTTCAAGTCATATAGTCCGTCAGAATTTGAGAAAAATTCAAGCTTAGCTTGAGAAAAATACGTGTACTTATGAATGTTAAAATAAGCCCGTTAGAATTTTATTGATGTTGATTCTTCTAAATTTACTAATGCAGATAATAGATGGATGAGATGGTGAACTTGAAAAATAGTGATAAAGAAGAATTGGCACCAGAAGAACTGAGAGGCTAACAAAGGGACAAGCAACAACACTGAAATCTTGTCATGAAAATTGGTTGTATAGTTTTTGTGCAAATTGGTTATATGAAAATTTGTCATGCAAAATTGGTTGCATTACATTTTAGACTAAGTAATAGAAACTTTTTAAAGTGCTTGGCGAAGTAAAGGGTTGCTCAGCAAAAATTGATGCTGATGATATGTACAAGTGTATGTTTTTTTTTTATCTGATGCTTGGCGAAGTTAGGAGTTGTTTTATTTTGTCTCTCTCCAAACTAAATCAGGATATGATTTGTGCGTTCCAATTGAGACTAGGACAGTTTTGAAACTACTATTATTTTGTTTAAGTTGTTAATTTAGTGAACTTTTTTTTTGCTGTCAAGATTTTGATGTGATGTTTTTTATTATTTTGTATATATCCGTTACAACTAACTTGTCTTTCTTATTTGTTGTTCAATTAAATAATATTTTCAACATAATCACCAATACAAATTCACAGCATACAAAAATAATAACCATTATAAATTCATGAAATCTAAAAGTTTAAAAATTCATCATTTAGTTAGAGGGAATAGAAAATAAATAACTCGTATGAACAATATACTTTTAGAAGCAACAATACCAAATGTAACAAAAGACTGCTTTACTGTTTATCTCTGAATATAACAATCAGCCCCTCAACTTATGAGATCATGCAAGTAACTATTCGATGCTAACTCCAGTAAGCCCTCTACCCACAAAATTTAACAATCAGCTCCTCAACGTAGGAAAATTGCAAACTAGTCCCTGTCATAAAAAAAACCAGTACCAGTAAGTTTCCCAAGCTGAATTGTCTCCTCTTCTATTGATGCAAATTCCATTCCAATTGTAGGTATCAGAGATTTTGGCAATAGATTGTCATCAGAAGTACCATCTTCAATATTGTTTGACATAGTTTCTAGCAAGAAGAACATTATTAGTGCTATGCTAATTAAATCTAAGCAATACCTCTAACAAAAAGATAGGTCACAAATTAATTAAATATCAATTGGTACTAACCTTGAGAAGAGATTGCCGGTTGTTTATCTGGCTCCATGGTACATGTACCGATAAATAATGATGTTCATTCTTCAGATTCTGAAAATTGGCAAATAAGTAAAATAATAAAGAGAACTAGGTGATTTTAGTATCAGAGAACATTCTTCAGATTCTTCAGATTTTTTAAGGTGAAGAAGACTTGAAAATGCACATTTGTCCCTAAAATCAATTCAAGCTACAGGGAACCATTCTTGCTTTAATAAAGTTTTATATTCAAGCTACAGGGAACCATTCTTGCTTTAATAAAGTTTTATATTCAAGCTACAATGGATTGTCCTATCAGCATTTCCAAAACCCTTTGCAACTATGTGCCTTGCGCACCTGGGATAAATGAACAACTTCATTAACTCTTCTATTGTCACTGTTATTTTTTGGGACTAGAGAATCAGATATTCGATACTGTTTTATCCAAAAAAAGGAAATGAAATACCAGTATAACAACAACCCTCAATTCTATCTTGCTTCCTTCTGAAAAAAAAAATCAAAATCAGGAATAAAGGAAATGCAAAATCAGTATAACTATAATCAAAGTAACTATTATAGTTCCAACTAACTATAACCACAGGTGTTGTGAATGGAGGCTCGCACGGTGTATCCATTATAGAGGAGGAGCTTCGAGCCACGATCGAGGAGAAGCTTGACGCGCATGGAGGCTCCAGTCAGTCAGAGGCGTTCGAGGAGGGCGGCGGAGCGTATCGACCTTCTTTGATTCTGTAGCGGACCGGGAGAAAAGAAAAAACGGAGGAGACGAAGAGTCGAAGAGATTGGAGAAAATAAAAAACGGGTTCAAAACCGAGTGTGAGATTCGGATTCACTAATCAAGCGAAATAAAGTTGGAATTTAATCGAACGGTAACATCGCTCATCGAACTCAATTTGAGTCCGATGAGCATCGGACCCAAGACGGTAAAGCTACCCTTCTTTTTTTAGTTTCTCTTTTTAGTGTAGTACAGCTCCATCACCACGAGCGTAATTGCAACTTCGCAAGAACTTGTCTTTCTGCCAATACTCAATAAAAAAAACTCAATTAAACGAGGAATTTCATGTGTATCCCTAAAAAAAAAATTAAAATTACGCATTTTCCCTCTAAAAGTCATAATATCATATTTACCCTTCTAAATTTCAAAAACTCAAAAAATTACCTATTATATTAAAACTCATTTAAAATTTAAAAAATATCTATTTAAAAAAAATAGCATATTTAAGAAAAATCTAGTCTTCTAATCGGTCAGTTTCAAGAGCAAATTATCATTTTTCAACTTCTTACACATAAACAATGACGTTTATGTATTACGCTTGTGTAAGCGTAAGAAGTAGAGAAATGAACTATTTGTTCTCGAAAAATAACCAAATAGATGACTGGCATTTTTTCTTAAACATGCTCTACATATTTTATTTTTTAATAAAAGGCTAAAATGGGTACTTTGTAAATTTAAAATGACTTTTAATAGAAAAGACAATAAATTGAGTAAATTTGTGAGTTTTGAAATTGATAAAGGTAGATATGATATTATGAATTTTAGAGGAGAAATTATGTAATTTCGAAGTTTTTGAGGGGTAATGTGAGATTGCCCAAAAAAATAAATATCATGTGTTTGATCTAAAATTGTGTTTGAAAGTATAAAAGTTGGCAAATCAAATGTATCAGAAATCAGGTTAAGAGTTCAGGACATGAAACAAAGATCTTTCGGGTACGTTTGGATCGTGCAAAGATTAGTACAAAAATAGCGATTTTTGGGTTAGTGGTTGAGAATAGTGCTAACCTGATTGGTTTGAGAATAACGCTAATTTTGAACTATTCGGATTAGTAAAAATGTCGTTTGGATTGTATATTTGAAATAGTGATGGAGGGAATGAATAAATAATAATTAAACTAATCTAATATTTAAACTAATATTATATTACATTGAAGCTAATATTTTTTAATACTAATCTAATATTTAATGTAATATTATATTACATTTAATATTTAAATTAATATTATATTATATTTAATATTTAAACTAATATTATATTATATAATCTAATATATTTTTAATACTAATCTAATATTTAAGTAATATTATATTACATTTAATATTTAAACTAATATTATATTACATTTAATATTTAAACTAATATTATATTATATTTAATATAATATTTTGTTTAATACTAATATTTAAACTGATATTATATTACATTCAACACCTAACATTTACACTAATATTATATTACATTAAAATTTTAAATTAATATTACATTATATTTAATCTAAAATTTATTTAATATTAATCTAAATTTAATATTATATTTATTTAATACTAATCTAATATTTAAATTAATATTATATTACATTTCATATTTAAACTAATATTTTATTTAATACTAATTTAATTCAATATTATATTTAAACTAATATTATAATACATTTAACATTTACAATAATATTATATTACATTTAACCTCTAAACTAATATTATATTATATTTAATATAATATTTAATTTAATAATAATATAATATGATATTATATTTGTTTAATACTAATCTAATATTTAAACTAATATTATATTACATTTAATATTTAAATGACTACAATATGATATTTAATCTAAGATTTTATTTAATATTAATCTAATTTAATATTATATTTATTTAATACTAATCTATATTTTAAATTATATTATATTACAATTAATATTTAAACTAATATTTTATTTAATACTAATCTAATATAATATAATATTTATTTAATACTAATCAAATATTTTATTTAATACTAATTTAGTATTTAAACTAACTCTAATTGAGAGGAATCAATATTTTATTTAATATTAATCTTATTTAATATTATATTTATTTAATACTAATCAAATATTTTATTTAATACTAATTTAGTATTTAAACTAACTCTAATTGAGAGGAATCAAATATTTTATTAATATTACTAACTCCACTAGCTCTATTTTTATTAACTCACCATTTTTATGAGTTAGTAGAATAGAGCTATTCTTGAGCTAATCCAATTTACTAATCCATAATAATAGAACTAATCCAAAATTAGCTCTATTCTTGAATGATCCAAGTGCACCCTCAAATAACAATGGAGACTTTTCAAAAGTAGCTAAAACCGGATATGTCGAAACCCTCAACCATTTGTTTGTTTCCATAAGGATTGGAAAATGGAGATCGAGGTACAATATTCCTTTGATTTGTTGTGAAGAAAAATATAAAATAATGAAAGAAATTTTTTTCTATGATATTTAATTGTCAAATTTTTTAAAAACATAAAATTTCGTTTGCCTCGTGATGCGCGCAAAGCGCAACGCAAGTTTCGGTACGCTTGAGGGCGCACCTTTTAAAACAGCGTTTACACTCCACGAGTAAGGGATGCAAGTGCACAACCCCTATCGGGTAGTATAATCGGGTATCGATCCACAGGGACGGGCAATTACGAGGTTAGAATCTATCGAACTTAATCAAAAACTAGAAGTGAGAAATGGTTTTGTTTGGTATTTAATTTCCTAAAAAGGTAAATTCAAGCAATTCAAACAATTCAGGAAGATGTAATAAAATGCTAGAAGAAATGTAAATTGTGTTTTGATTATGGATAAAAGGCGTTTCCAGGGTTTCAGATTTCATCTCTGATCTGCCTCTAGTAGTACGGCCGCACCACTCTGGTAAGACCCGTACTGGCTTCCCAGAACAGAGCTTACCAGTTCGAGTTGATTGCATTTCCTTGCTGGTACCTTGTGCTAAACTCTTTAGAAAGGTTCAATTGACCATACCTAAGGTTCCTAACCCTCAACCATCGTTTGTTGGATCAAGATCTAGGTTGGAATGCAATTGAGTGCCTTTTAGGGATTTCTACACCTCAACTCTCGTGTGTTGGTACAGATCTACCCTAGCTGGTTGATTGGAGACCTAAGGCACCCTCTAATCTGTCGATTAGAGGAGAATTCAACCTCTCGGCTTCAATTCGAACTATTCTACCCTAAGCACTTGATTTGGATGAGAGAATGAGATGATCACATGACCTTGATAGGTTCGATCTAAACCTAAAGGTGCATCAGACACAATCACAGCAAGCAAAGCAAGAGATAGCAAAGTAATCACAATCAATCAATCAAAAGAGTTCATACAAGATACAAGTCAAAGAAAGTCAAAACAAATCAAGAATCAATCTCTAAACCCTAGAAACTAAAATAACTACTCACAGCACATGATCTGATCTAAAAATACAATAAAAGGGAGAGAGATAGCCATGGATCGAAGGGATCGAGAGGAGGAAGCTAGATCCGTCGAGTTTCGCCTCTTTCCTCTTCTTTCATTCTTGCTCCTAGCTCCTTAGCTCTCTTTCTCTCTCTTACTGTGCTCTCAAATGGATCTGGAATGGAATGAATGTCGAAATTGGAGAGTTCCCCGCTTTAAATAGCCTCTGCCCAAATTTGAATCTGTCAGGACGCCTTTATGTACGGCCCGTACCAAATTGGTACGGCCTGGCCGTACCAGGCGTGATGAGCTGAAAAATGGCCAAGTCTGGTGAGACCCGTACCAAGCCTGGTAAGGGTCGTACCTCATCATCTGAATCGCCATTTCTTCGTGTGTTTTGCTCCAAACCTGCAGAAAACAAACAAACACTCAGCAGTACCAAATTCTAAAGATATATCGATGAAATGCACATAATTCAGGTGAATTAGGGCACGAATCTGGTACTAAAACAGGCCTAAAATAGACTAAATATGCGAGATATCAAATTCCCCCAAGCTGAACCTTTGCTTGTCCTCAAGCAAAAAGTTTCAAACTCGGGTAAAAGTGCTGGACAACTAAATCTAAATGCAGATACAAGTCTAAATGTGAAAACCTACGTCAGCACGGTGGGTCTCACTCAGCATGCGGAACCTGATGAACGAGTTATCGTTCCGCGAGTACTTGAGCTCCAGAGAGGAAAGAAACTTCATGGTGAGCTTCTTGTACCCCCTCTGGGCGATCTCCCAGAAGGCTGGAGTGATCCCGATCCGGGTGGTGATGTGGCGGAACTCATCCTCCAGTCCCAGCGTCTGAAGAGCAGAGAAATCGACAATCCTCGTGTTGTTGATCGTCTTCGTCAGCAGGATTTCGAAGTTCTTGAGCTGCCGACGGGTCGTAATGAGGAAGTACCGCTCGGCGTATGCGTCGGCACGCTGGGTGGCATCAGAGAGGGCCGTATCGGTGCCCATGGAGTCAGAGGCGTGGTCGGAGCTGGGGTCGGAGCTGGGGTCGGAGCTGTGGTCGGAGCCGGAAACGGAGCCCTGGGCGGAGGCCTCGTCAGAGCCCTGGTCCTGGTCTCCAGATGGATGGTAGGAGGGGCTCTCCTGTGGGCTCCGGTAGCCTGAATGATGCCCACTGGAGGTGGTCTCTCCCTCATAGTAGAGGGGCTCGAGAGCGTCCCGAAGGGAAGTACTCTGGCGAGACCCAGACCTGGCTACACTCTCCCGGGAGTGGCGAGATGCTCTCGAGCCACTCCGAGACGCACTCCGGTGGGAGTGATGAGATGTCGTGGGGGCAGCAGTAGGAGGGACGTCGACTGGCGGGCCAGTGATGGAAGGGATGGTGTCGTCAGAGGGTGCGGAGGAGCGAGAGGAATGTCGACTCATCTCGCTCAGACGTTTGTGGCGTTGGGTGGTAAGGGTCCGACTGGGTAGGTACGGCCTGGTCTGACCTAGTTGGTACGGCCTGGCCTGACCTAGGTAGGTACGGCCTAGCCGCACAGGCTGGTACGGGCCGTACCTAACTTAGGGTTTTGGTGTTGGCTGGTAAGGGCCGCACCAACTGGTACCAAAGACAAAATTTGGTTTCTTGCAACCAATTGACTCCTAAACCAGTACAAGGATGGTATACAACACAGAACTAGGCTGGTTAGGGTTAATTGGTACAAACTGGTACCAGTTTGGTGTCAGTTCAGTGAATTGAGCACGGGCCGTACCTACTTGGTACGGGTGGGCCGTACCAAGCTAGGGTTTTGACAGAAACGGGCAGAACCGAGCAAGGAAGAGAGGAATGGAAGAAAAATGGAGAACAAGTACCAACCTAAAGAAGTAGTGCGTGTCGGACCGGTGAGGAGGTGCGGGTCGGACCAAGTGGGGTGGTGCGGGTCGGACCAAGTGGTGCGCTGGTGCTCCGGCCGGTGCTCGGTTGGGGTTCCTTGTGCTCGGGTGTGGAAGGAATGGGAGGTAGAAGGAGTGAAGAGGGAGAGAAAAGAAAGTGAAGAGGGAGAGAAGAGAAGGAGAGAAAATGGAAGGGGTGCGGCTGGGAAGGGGAAGGGGTGCGGGGGGGTTTAAATGGGAAAAAGGCGGAAGTGAAAGCGTCTGTTCGCGTCTCTGACCTAGGTACGGCCTGGCCGTACCAATGTGGTACGGGCCGTACCAATGTGGTACGGGCCGTACCAACCCTTCATTTTTTTGGTTTCTCTTTCTCGTGACTTCTCAAGCCGCTCGTGAAGCAATGCAGAAGAATGAATGCATGTCTATCTGTTCCTAAGATGCAAAACAGGTAAAAATTGCTTGGGCTGCCTCCCAAGGAGCGCTCGTTTTAGGTCTCGAGCTCGACCTTCTCTTTTCAGGCTTTGGTTTGAGATGGATCGGAGAGATCCAAGCTCACTCGCAGTTCTTGGGGATGATCAGCAATGTAGTGCTTGAGACGCTGACGATTGACTTTGAAAGTCTGCCCCTCCTTGTTTTCCAACTCCACAGTGCCAAATGGGAACACTGCCCGCACTCGGAATTGACCGGACCACCTGGACTTCAGCTTTCCTGAAAAGAGCCTAAGTCGAGAATTGAACAAGAGGACCAGGTCTCCCTCATAGAACTCACGAGGCATGATGCGCTTGTCGTGAACCTGTTTGGTCCTTTCTTTGTAGATTCTCGCGTTCTCGTAGGCATTGAGACGCATCTCCTCTAACTCATGCAAGTCAAGGATGCGTTTCTCTCCAGCTGAGAGCAAGTCCATGTTGATGGCCCGTGTTGCCCAGTATGCCTTGTGCTCAATTTCCACGGGCAAGTGGCAGGACTTTCCGTACACCAATTTGAAAGGGCTCATCCCAATCGGAGTTTTGAAGGTTGTACGGTAGACCCAAAGTGCGTCACTCAGCTTGAGCGACCAATCCTTTCTCGTTCTAGCCACGGTCTTTTCCAGGATAGACTTGATCTCTCTGTTGGAAATCTCGGCTTGACCGTTGGCTTGAGGATGGTAGGATGTGGTCACCTTGTGAGTGACTCCATGGCGACTTAGGAGATTGTCGAACTGGCGGTTGATGAAGTGCTTGCCACCATCACTGATGACGGCTCTTGGAACTCCAAAGCGAGGGAAGATGATGTCAGTGAACAGTCTTTTCACTGCATTGGAGTCCGCATTCTTGCACGCTACTGCCTCCACCCACTTGGAGACGTAGTCAACTGCCACCAGGATGTACTCGTTCCCACACGAGGGTGGAAATGGTCCCATGAAATCAATGCCCCAGACATCAAAGATGTCTACCTCTAGAATAGAGTGGAGAGGCATTTCATTCCTCTTGGAGATGTTCCCGGTGCGCTGACACTTGTCACAAGCTGCGACGAAGGTCCTAGCATCTCTGAAAAGTGAAGGCCAGAAGAAGCCGGATTGCAGGACCTTTGAAGCAGTCTTGGAGAATGAAGCGTGTCCTCCGTAGGCTGAGGAGTGGCAGTGCTCAAGAATGGAGCGCGTCTCGTCGTATGGCACACAACGTCTGTAGATGCCATCAACGCCAATCTTGAAGAGGTAGGGGTCGTCCCAGAAGTAGAACTTGGCGTCCGATCGCAGCTTCTTCTTCTGCTAGTATGACATTGTAGGAGGAAGTACTCCTGAGGCGAGGAAGTTCGCTATGTCTGCATACCAGGGCGCCGACTTGGTGTTCACTCGGTCAGTTGCATGGAACGTCCGATCTTGCACCGCATGAGTAGCGTGCATCGGTGTACCAACCGAGTGGATCTCCTCCATGGATCTCCTCCATGGCAGAAATCGAATGGAATTGGTCATCAGGGAACGAGTCATCAATTGGCAGGCTACCAGAGCCCTCATCTTCCCAGCAAAGCCGGGACAGATGGTCAGCCACGGTGTTTTCGACTCCTTTCTTGTCCCTGATTTCGATGTCAAACTCCTGCAGGAGGAGAATCCACCTAATCAAGCGAGGTTTGGCATCCTGCTTGCTCAACAGATACTTGAGTGCGGCGTGGTCAGTGCAGATCACTATCTTGGAACCAACCAGATATGATCTAAACTTGTCGAGAGCGAACACAACAGCCAAAAGCTCCTTTTCGGTTGTTGTGTAGTTCATCTGGGCAGGGTCTAGCACTTTGCTAGCGTAGTAGATAGCACATGGCTTGTTCTCCTTCCGCTGCCCAAGAACCGCTCCCACAGCGTAATCACTCGGATCGCACATCAATTCGAATGGCAAGGTCCAGTCTGGAGGCTGCAGGATGGGTGCTGAGACAAGGGCTTCTTTCAATCGGCAAAACGAATCGACACACTCCTGCGTGAAGATGAAATCAGAGTCCTTGATGAGCAGGTTGGTCAATGGTTTCGTGATTTTCGAGAAGTCCTTGATGAATCGGCGGTAGAAGCCAGCGTGTCCCAGAAAGCTTCGCACAGCTTTGACATTTGTTGGGATCTCCAGCTTCTCGATCACCTCCACCTTGGCTTTGTCAACCTCAATTCCTTTGGAGGTCACCACATGTCCAAGGACAACTCCCTCTTGGACCATGAAGTGACACTTCTCCCAGTTCAGGATCAGGTTGACTTCTTCGCACTTCTCCAGAATTTTGCAGAGGTTGGCTAGACATGAGTCAAAGATGGTTCCATAGACAGAGAAGTCGTCCATGAAGACCTCAACCTCTTTCTCGATGAAATCTGAGAAGATAGCCATCATGGCTCTTTGGAAGGTGGCAGGTGCATTGCACAGACCGAATGGCATCCTACGGTATGCGAATGTACCGTAGGGACATGTGAAAGTGGTCTTGTCTTGGTCGTTTGGGTGAATGGGGATCTGGAAGAATCCTGAGTACCCATCGAGGTAGCAAAAATGAGAATGAGTCGCCAGCCTTTCAAGGAGTTGGTCGACAAACGGCAGTGGGAAGTGATCCTTGCGCGTGGCATTGTTGAGCTTCCTGTAGTCAATACACATGCGGTACCCAGATACCACACGAGTAGGGACTAGCTCATCCTTTTCATTTCTCACCACTGTCGTGCCTCCCTTCTTGGGCACCACGTGAACGGGACTCACCCACTTGCTGTCAGAGATGGGATAGATGATGCCTGCATCCAGGAGTTTGAGAATTTCCTTTTTCACCACCTCTTTCAGGTTGGGGTTGAGTCGCCGCTGGTGCTCCACAGACGGCTTGTGATCATCCTCGAGAAGAATCCGGTGTGAGCAGATGGCTGGGTTGATCCCTTTCAAGTCCTTGATCGAGTACCCAATCGCGCCTTTGTGAAATCTCAGCTTCTCCAGAAGTTTGGCGGTTTGATCGGGGTTTAGACTCGCATTGACTGATCACAGGACAAGATTTTTCTGGATCGAGGAACTCGTATCTGAGATTGGTTGGAAGAGGTTTGAGTTCGGGAGTCGGACGCTCAGGCTGATCATTGACACGAGTCGCATCTGGGTGATCTGACTCGTGTGCTGTCGAGACGTCGGCCTTGGCAGGCTCCGTTCCACTCCTCGTCTCAGAGTGTGATGTACGATCCTCCAGATCCTCAGGAATCGCATCTGCTGCACAAATTGACTCGCTCGCCTCGCTTGGCAACTTTGAGAGGAATTCAGCGTCTTGGCGCAGCGAGTTGTTGACTTGTTCAAGAAAGTAGTCCTTGGCCAGATCAGCCAAGCACTCCTCCATCCCGTCAACTCGGAAACATGTCTCAGATCGTGACGGATATCTCATGGCGCGATCGATTTGGAACTTCACTTTCTCCCCTCCAAAGTTCAAAGTCAGGATGCCCTGCTTCACGTCAATTATCGCGCCAGCTGTACTCAGAAAAGGTCGCCCCAAGATGATTGGGACTTCCTTATCTTCTTCCATCTCCATGACGATGAAATCGACGGGCACGAAGAACTTCCCGACTTGAACTGGCAGATCCTCCACCACACCAAGTGGAAGTCGGACTGAAGAATCCGCCAACTGCAATGTCATCCTCGTGGGCTTGAGACTCACGCTCGCTCCTAGATCACACAGGGCTTTCCTGATTGTAGCCTTCCCAATGGTGCATGGAATGGAAAACTTTCCAGGATCGTCCAATTTGGGGGGTAGCTCGCTTTTCAGAATTGCGCTGCACTGCTCCGTCAGCTTGACTGTCGCGTGCCCCTCTAAGCTTCTCTTGTTGGAAATGATGTCCTTCAGAAACTTGGCATAGGTGGGCATTTGGGTCAGAGCGTCGGTGAAAGGAATGGTGATCTGCAGCTGCTTGATGACGTTTGCGAAGTTGGCGAATTGCTCGTTCAGTCTCGTCTCAGCTAGTCTCTGGGGGAATGGAACAGGTGGCCGGTATGGAGGTGGTTTCTCGGCACCTTTCTTCTTTTGACCACCTGACGCTTCAGGATGGAGGTTGTACAGGTCTTGCCGAGCTTGTGCAGTCTGCACTCGCTTGAGGTTGGATGACCTCAGCTCGTTCTGGATTAACCTCCTTCGATGGAATTGACACAGGGGTCAGGATCGCGTCAGGTGTCGCATCAAGGATCGGATCAACAGTGCCCTCACTTGGCATGGGTGGCTCGTCGTATTGGGTCCCACTTCTCAGCGTGATCGCCTTAGCCTCTTCTCTTGGATTTGGTTCGGGTTGAGATGGAAGCTTCCCGGGTTGAGAGTGGCTTGAGGTGACCATCTGGCTCAGCTGCTCCAGCAACTTGCTTTGGGCAGCCATTTGAGTGGTCATGCTCTGCATCTGCTCCCACATCATCTGATTCATCTTGCCCTGCTCGTGAGTGAAGTTGTTCACTTCGGTAGGCGCAAATGACTTTGAGGGGTCAGAGGGAGCTGCTCGGTTGCCTTGATTGGGAAGGAAGCGTTCTGGTAGAAGTTCCTGTTGCCATTGTTGTTGCTGTTGCTGCTCGAAGCTTGGGTTCTCCAATCGTTGTTGTTCGGAGGGGGGTAGTTTCCAGTGTTGTTCGTCCGATTGTTCCAGTTGTTGTTGTTGTACTGCGGCCTCTGGAAGCTGTTGTTGTTGAAGGGGGGTCTGAACGAAGAGTTGTTGAAAGGCGCAGGGTTGTTCTGGTTCGACCTCCAGTGCTGCTGCTCAACCTGATCCTTGGAGTAGGATCGGCTGAAGGGAGGTCGTGGGAAGAAGGAAGGCTCGTTGTTCAGAGAGTTGACCTGCTCACTCTCCTCGTCTTGTTGCACCAGCGGGCATTGCTCGTATGCGTGCCTCTCGTCTCCGCACATGACGCAGACTTGAGGTTGCTGTTCGACTGCCTTGACACTGAGCTTGTCCATCGCCCGCTGCATGGCGTCCATCTTGGCGGTGAGAGCCGTGATGTGATCGAGCTCGTACTTGCCACCTCCTTGGCTACCTCCTTGGCCTCCTCGCTGGCGTGACGTGTCGCGGCCGGACCACTGCTGGTTCTGCGCCATGTTGTCTATCAAGTTCATAGCCTCTAAAGGCTCCCTTGACATCAACGCGCCTCCCGCAACAGCGTCCACGTAAGCACGAGTGCTCTCATTCAGGCCGTCGTAAAACGTTTGAATTAAAAGCCAGTCGGGTATACCATGGTGGGGACAGGAGTACTGCAATTCTCTAAACCTCTCCCATGCCTCATTCAGGGGTTCATCAAAAATCTGCCTAAAGCTGGTCAGGTCTTGTCTTACCTTGGCTGTCCTCTTGTGAGGGAAAAATCTGGTCAAAAACAATTTGGACAAATCCCTCCAAGTCCTAACAGAGTCCCTAGGCAAAGATCCTAACCATTTCTTGGCCTTATCCCTAAGAGTAAAAGGAAATAGAGCAAGCTTGGTGTAATCAGCATTCTCACCGTTGGTTTTGATGGTCGTGATGCACTCGAGGAAGGTCTGGAGGTGAGCGTGCGGGTCCTCGTGGTCGAGTCCGTGGAAGGTGTTCTGCTGCACCATGTTGACAACCCCCGAATTGAAGTTCGGTCGCTGTCCTGGAATGTGTGGTAGCCGGATCGCACCTCGCGCGTCTCCAGCTCTCGGCACGTTGAACTCTCGCAGCGTCCGAGGCATGAAACCATCAGCTTCATCGTCCGTCATGCGGCCTTCTTCTTCTTCTCGCCTTTCTCTTTCTCTTTCCCTGGCCTCTGCCTCCATTCTGAGTCGGGCTTCGTTCTCTGCCTCAGCCATCTCTTCAGGTACGGGTGTCTTGGTACGGGTCGGACCAGATTCGTGCGGCCTGGCCGTGCCTGAATTGGTACGGGCCGTACCAGGGGGTGGCTGAGCAGTCTCGGCTGTGTCTGGAGGAGTTTGGTCGAACAGGGGCCCCTTGCTTCTCAGATTATATTTTAACCTGTATTTGCCTGCAGGGGGGGGTTCAAAAGCCAGTTTTTTTTAGTGATTTTGAATAAGAAAATGCAAGAAAGATACAAGATAAAATCTAGATTAACTAAGTAAGGTAAAATCTAACTAGGCAATTGGTTACAGTCCCCGGCAACGGCGCCAAAAACTTGATGCGCGCAAAGCGCAACGCAAGTTTCGGTACGCTTGAGGGCGCACCTTTTAAAACTGCGTTTACACTCCACGAGTAAGGGATGCAAGTGCACAACCCTATCGGGTAGTATAATCGGGTATCGATCCACAGGGACGGGCAATTACGAGGTTAGAATCTATCGAACTTAATCAAAAACTAGAAGTGAGAAATGGTTTTGTTTGGTATTTAATTTCCTAAAAAGGTAAATTCAAGCAATTCAAACAATTCAGGAAGATGTAATAAAATGTTAGAAGAAATGTAAATTGTGTTTTGATTATGGATAAAAGGCGTTTTCAGGGTTTCAGATTTCATCTCTGATCTGCCTCTAGTAGTACGGCCCGTACCAAGGTGGTACGGCTAGGCCGTACCTACCTAGGTCAGGCAAGGCCGCACCACTCTGGTAAGACCCGTACTGGCTTCCCAGAACAGAGCTTACCAGTTCGAGTTGATTGCATTTCCTTGCTGGTACCTTGTGCTAAACTCTTTAGAAAGGTTCAATTGACCATACCTAAGGTTCCTAACCCTCAACCATCGTTTGTTGGATCAAGATCTAGGTTGGAATGCAATTGAGTGCCTTTTAGGGATTTCTACACCTCAACTCTCGTGTGTTGGTACAGATCTACCCTAGCTGGTTGATTGGAGACCTAAGGCACCCTCTAATCTGTCGATTAGAGGAGAATTCAACCTCTCGGCTTCAATTCGAACTATTCTACCCTAAGCACTTGATTTGGATGAGAGAATGAGATGATCACATGACCTTGATAGGTTCGATCTAAACCTAGAGGTGCATCATACACAATCACAGCAAGCAAAGCAAGAGATAGCAAAGTAATCACAATCAATCAATCAAAAGAGTTCATACAAGATACAAGTCAAAGAAAGTCAAAACAAATCAAGAATCCATCTCTAAACCCTAGAAACTAAAATAACTACTCACAGCACATGATCTGATTTAAAAATACAATAAAAGGGAGAGAGATAGCCATGGATCGAAGGGATCGAGAGGAGGAAGCTAGATCCGTCGAGTTTCGCCTCTTTCTCTTCCTTCCTTCTTGCTCCTAGCTCCTTAGCTCTCTTTCTCTCTCTTACTGTGCTCTCAAATGGATCTGGAATGGAATGAATCTCGAAATTGGAGAGTTCCCCGCTTTAAATAGCCTCTGCCAAAATTTGAATCTGTCAGGCCGCCTTTAAGTACGGCCCGTACCAAAGTGGTACGGCCTGGCCGTACCAGGCGTGATGAGCTGAAAATGGCTAAGTCTGGTGAGACCCGTACCAAGCCTGGTAAGGGTCGTACCTCATCATCTGAATCGCCGTTTCTTCGTGTGTTTTGCTCCAAACCTGCAGAAAACAAACAAACACTCAGCAGTACCAAATTCTAAAGATATATCGATGAAATGCACATGAATTCTGGTGAATTAGGGCACGAATCTGGTACTAAAACAGGCCTAAAATAGACTAAATATGCGAGGTATCACCTATCAAACTAAAAAAACATAAAAACCCTAACGGCGCTGACGAGGGCGAGGTTCGAAGAGCTCCAACCTATGAGGTGCACGGTGCTCCCTCTGCGACGGCGGACGCCTCTGGTGAACCTCATCCACCTGCATGTCATCGTGTACGGCCTCGCGCGCCCATGAGTCCTCCCCCCAGGTGAAATGTATGCTCCCCATGGATCCCCGCCTGTGTACGCAACACCCACGGATCGGCCTCCCAAGTAGAAGGATACGTGGCCGGAGGCGGTGTGCCAAATATAGCAGCAGCAAAACCATCTGCAGTCTGCGTGCCACTCCCACTGGCCTCGTCGTTGTGCTGTCTGGGCTCCCATCGGCCCTCATCTCCAATGAGGTCATCCAATGAGAAGTCAACCATGCCGGCAGCTTCATCTTGCATGTAAACAATGTTACTTTTTCTACATAGAAATAACGAATAAATTAATTAAACAATGAAGTTTTGCTACCTCAGTGAGCTGCACTGGAACTCCATACTCGTTGTAGTACGCATTCCACGCGTTGTTGTTCAACACCCATTGGTGGATCGCCCAGCCCGAGTCATCATCTGCAGAAATGAAGATAAATTAATAAGAATGATTTTTTAGAGAGATACTTAATAATGGTAATTTGTATGACATATTATTACCTGCAGGAGGTGGCGGCATCTCATCAGCGTATATAGGGGCTCTAGACTGCTCCGGATCTGGTGGTGAGGCCTTTATCTCGCGCCAATTGATGTCCTCCCCAACATCGTGCAACATACCAACGAAGCGTCCGTTCCAGCCAGAGTCCTCCACGATCGGTGCACTGTGTTGGAGCATTTGACATCCTATCGCTCTCCAACTTTTTCTCGCCATGCACACCAAGGTGTGTGCCACTCCTTTAATAGCGGTCAAAATCTGCACACAATGTATTTTCATTATTATTATTAGAATATGAATAAATAACTACAATTCATGTCAGTTTCATTTAAACATACCGAACGAGCATGGATCGGGCCGAAAGGCAAGTAAGTCCTAGATCCGTCACCCGTGAGTCTCCGTCGAAGAGTATCACCATAGTCCTCCTGTAGATAAATCGTCGGCATGCCCCATCTCTGGTACCAGACTAAATATCGCAATCTCCAGGGCCCGACCGGCGTAGGGGCATCAATAGCTGGAGGCGGAGTCCATAAGTGATCATCCGGTGATGCAGCACGCTGGTAATGCTCCCAGAAACGCGTGCTCCAGTCGACATTGGGCTTGTTGTGTTTAGTGCTGCAATATAAATTAATTAGTAACGTGTATGTCTGAACAAGTAATAAAATAGACAAACAATAAGGCAGTGGGTAGTTACCTGTGCACCTGGGTGGTCTGCTGCTCGCCCAACTCTGGAAAATTCGGAACATAGGCATCCAAGCCAAACTAACGGGGCACTCGATCGGGATAGTGGTACTCAACTATCCAAAAACATACGCACGGCCCCCGATAAAAATAGAGATCTCTCTGCTCTAATGTCAGCCGACAGAGAAGGTTCAGATCGTAGAACAGACGATAGGGGTACCAGGTGATGCTTGTCTCGTGAAGCATCTGGAGCTGACTCGGACATACGAAATCCCCACGGTCCTCCCCCTGCCCGTGTCCTCGTACGTATGGGGAGTACCCCATATGGCACCGTACCCCGGACGTCTCTCGGGGTCATCTCCCGTCCATAGCCCCGCCTGAGCTGGAGGAACAGGCCGACATACCGATATATGCGACTAAGACCACTGATGTAGTAGAAGAAGCGGTCCGGCAATCTGCTTGTTCGTCGCCTAAATTTTGGACATGCGGTGCACTTCTAGTAAATATGGAACCCTAATATTTGTAATAAAAAAATTAAAATATTTGTACAAACTTACCAGACAAGCATGACACAAGCCCCGGTATAAGTGGGCGAGCACGGCTCCACCCCAGTTCCACCTCGACGGCCGATCAATGTGCCTCAGCAGAGAAAAAAACATAATCGGAACTGCGTCACCGCTGGAATCGACAAACATGACGCTGCCATATAAATCCATGACAAACGCCCTCACGTACCTGCAATATAAATTAGAGACATAAATAACTACATTTTTTGTTGAATCCATAACATATTTTAATTTGCAACAGTTTGTGAGTACCTCAGAACGGTCCGCTCGTCACGTGTATCGGGGGTGATCCTACGCCGGTGGAAGTAACTGTGCAGTGCCGCAAGACTAATGCAGTATTTGGAATACCGGTACTCCTCCTCTTCCTCTCCTTTCTTCTTCTTCTTCTTCTTCTTCTGCAAGTCCGTCGGAACGGCCCCCAGCAGCTCCGGTATCATGTCCATCAGGTCCGGATGGTCTGAGACACCACCGATGGGGTCATCATATATCCCTAAACCCCATAAGGCGCTGACGTCACCTAGTGTGACTGTCATCTCCCCAACCGGAAGGTGAAATGCATGCGTCTCCGGTCGCCATCTCTCCACCAGACCGCAAACGAGAGCCTGGTCAATATCATAGTGAGGCATGGTGGTCAACTGATACAACCCGAGATGCATGATGCACTGCTCCATCAACGGGTGATGGACGTATAGTATATCGGGGGTGCGATGCCTCACTGTCAACATCGTCGTGTCCTGCATTTTACAATGATTTCAATATAAACGTCTAATTATCTGTAATATTAAATAATGCTATTTAAATTAGGAATACAAATCCAACGTACCTCCATAGATGCAAGTGAGACACGGTGCTTGACATGTGGGGTCCACAGAAGAGGATTAATTGTGTCCAGATGGTGAGGGGGATAATCTCCAAAGGGAGCATCTGCATCGGACGTCTCTGCACCGGATGCCTCTGCACTGGATGCCACTGCACCTGATGCCTCTGCACCGGAATCCTCTGCACCGTGATCATGTGAAACTCTCCCCCGTCTCCAGAGGGGCATCCTATGCACGTCAACGTCTAGTTCTGACCATACTACATTTTAATAAACAGAAGATTCTATCTTATAAATCCTGATTTATAAACCCTAACTTATAAACTCCAATTTTGTCAACCCTGAACCCTAATTTAACAAATCAACCCTAAACCCAAATTTAACAATTCAACCCAAATTTAACAATTCAACCCTAAACCCTAATTTAACAATTCAACCCAAATTTAACAATTTAATCCTAAACCCTAATTTAACAATTCAACCCTAAACCCTAATTTAACAATTCAACCCTAAACCCTAATTTAACAATTCAACCCTAAACCCTAATTTAACAATTCAACCCTAAACCCAAATTTAACAATTCAACCCTAATTTAAACAATTCAACCCTAAACTCTAATTTAACAATTCAACTCTAATTTAAACAATTCAACCTTAATTTAACAATTCAACTCTAAACCCTAATTTAACAATTCAACCCTAAACTTGGAAACCCTAATTTAAACAATTCAATCGTGTCGGGAAAATCAACAACCCGAACAAGATAATTAACAATTTAATTCTACCAAATCGTTCCAATGCCAATACAAGATACAAAATATAAATTAAAAAAATTATTTAGAGACTTACTCGAAAATAATCGGATTGCCGCCGAGATGGCCGAAAATTAGGGTTCGGGTGAGAGAGAGAGAGAGAGGAAGAGGGAGAGAAAGAGAGAGAGAGAGTGTGGCAGATTTGAAGAGAGAGAGGAAGAGAGGGAGAGAGAGAGGAAGAGAGAGAGAGGAAGAGAGGGAGAGAGAGACTTGGTAGTGAGAGAGGGACCACTGCTGGAGGTTTTCGGGCGGCGGGGCGGCGGGGAAGCAGAGAAGAAAAGAGGAAGAGAGAGGGCGGTTCTGGGGGGGGGACCACTTATAAAAAAAAAAAAAACAACAGCGAACCGCCCAGCAGCTGGGCGGTCAGCTATTAAGAGTGGACCGCCCAGCTGCTGGGCGGTCAGGTGGGAAAAGTGGACCGCCTAGTGGACGGGCGGTTGGGGTAGATTTAAAAATAAGTTTGAGGTGGGGGCAGATTTGATAATTTGTTTTTTTTTTTGGGTATTAATAAAATTATCGGCAATTTGGTTGCTATTTACACTAAAAAATATTAAAGTAATTATTTCATCTTACTATTTATGTTTTATATCTTATTTGACACCTTAAATTAATTCCTCCCGAAAAAATAAAACTTCAGAAATAATATCTATTTATAACAGTGTATCCCAAATTAATCCGTTTGAAGAAATAATTTAATTTATTTCGTCATAATTTCATCTTACTTTTATTATACATCTTATTTAATATCTTATGTGTGAAACCACCTTTATCCTACAATTAAATATGGCTGATAGTATAGTTCTGGTAAAAATCATTGGTTCAGAATTCAGATTCCTTAGAGGTCAATTTTTGGAGCTTGCTTACAATGACCCCATGCCGCCCACCAATAAATGTAGTTAACTTATCAACTAAGCGAAATAACTAGGTCGTGCTAATTTTGTCACCTCACAAAGTCAAGCATTGATCACCATCTTTTATGTGACTAAATAACCAACTACACTAGTCCAAATTTTTGGATCACCTAATCTACCCAAAGTTTTGAATTAGCGTTGTTGGCCATAAACCTAATACGGATCCCCTAAAGTAACTCAAATTTTGAATTTAGATCCGGACCGTTCAATTAGAAATCAGACCAATTCATTTTTCTTTACGGGTTCTTTTAATATTTTTTAATATTTGTGCAGATTATGATTGGACGGTCCGATGCAAACTCAAACTTTGAGTTACTTTAGGTGATCCAATTATAATAAACCTCGGGCAATACTTAAACAATTAGCGTCCAGTTTGGACTTGGACCATAGTCTGTTTATAATTGAAGTCGCCAGTACTTTTTTTTTTTTAATTTATAAGGACATCACTAAAATTTATTTACTCGATTTTTTTATCTTGCCTTATTCTATGAGGTAGGACCGGCAATAAATTTTCTATGTTAATAATGTGAAATTAACCTCTTTTTCATTTTTTTATTTATATATAATTTAGGGTAAAATATATTGGTATGTAAAATTGATTTTTATTTTATATAAAAAAGTTTTATATAATTGACTTTCAATGTGTTTGATTTCCATTCAAAAATTTGACTATGCTCCTAATTTTCACATCTAAATTAATAAAAATTCCCTTAACTCGAATAAAATCCCTAAAATGCTATACTATACATAATCTAGAGAACAACGTCGTGTAATGCAAAATTTAATCATGCGTATAATTGCAACACAACTATGCACTCAAAAAGTTCGCAAAAAAAGAGTAAAATTGTAATAAAATACTCTGTTGTACTGTCTTTGCTCAAGTCTTAAACCCTAAGTATTACCTTAAGACGTAATAAGCTGCATGATTATTTCTGCTATATTTAATTCAAAAACCATGCAAACCAAGCAAAAGCTCTTTAATTGAAAATTTGGAATATTCAACCCAGGGCCCCGGTCAAACACGCTCAAGTAATAATGCATAGGCGGAAATAACAATTCTTAGCCGCTTCTGCACTTCAATAATAATATAGGCGGAAATTCAGGTACACCCTCCTAAAATAAAAAATTTCATAGCTCTTCTACTAACCAAAAAGATATCGTACCATACAAAACAAAAACAACAAAAAAATCATTCTACTCTCAAATAGAAAACTAATTCCAACAAAGAGAATCAAATCTGCTGCCCACAAGATCCATCAATCCATCTATTTCATGCATGTTTCAATCTAGATAGTCATAATTAAAATATAAGTTGTGTCTTCTTAAAACTCAAATACTCTCGATATTTTAATTATGACTGATCATATCAAAGCATGAATGAAATGAATGGACATATAGACTTTGTGGACAGGAGATTTGTTTCCCAACAATAGTACCATTTTTAAATTCTCTTCTATTTTTTTTTTGTTAAGATGACCTTGTAAGTAAATTTCTTATATAAATTTACATCTACTGACCGTGGCTAAGGATTTGGAAGTTATATAGGAAAATAAGAAAATGTATTGATTTAATATAGAAATTCAATTGATTTTATTTACTGCATTAAATCCAGAATTTAATGAATTTAATGTTTGTGAGTTTTGGATTGTTAAATTTGATATTTTGGAAGTTTACATGGTTAATATGATTTTATATTTTTCGAGGGGCAAAATGTGTTTTTCAATTTTAGATGGATATACATTAAATTTTGTCTCATTAATAAGCATATTGACTACGAAGGCATTCGTCTATCTATACCTATCTATAGTTATAAAGGGGGTGATATCTATCCTCTTCAAGGGGGATAGAGAGAGACACAAAGCTTAACCAATAAAAATAAAAATAGAGAGAGAGAGAGAGAGAGAGAGAGAGCTCCAGCCATGGCGATAAACTTCTTGAGTGAGAGCGGATTAGGAGGGGAAGCTCTGTATTGTGTAATTATACTCTGGCTATTGATCATGATAGCTTGTATAATTTTCTCAAGTAACGATGATTGCTGTGTGTCGAGGAGGCAGAGGCGGAGACAAGCAATACCCTTTTTCCTTGAAGAATCTGGGTTTTAAACTGTGACCTCTGTGTACTATTGTGCATGTAAATTAATCTTTTAATTTCTTGTTTCTTTTTGTCTTTTATCTTTTTATCTTTTTTCTTTCGCTTCCCTTGAGAGCGCTTTCGGAGGTATAAAAAGGTTGAAATAAGGATGTAAACTGGTTGCCAATCTTAATCTACAAAAGTTTTGCAAAGCTGTTTTAATTTTAGTTTTAGTTTTAATTTTTAATTGCTCTGTTGATTCAATTTTTATTTGTATATTTAATTTTGTGCAGTGCTTGAAAAGTGAACTTGTTAAAAGTATACTGAAAATTAGAAAAGAGAGGAAGAGAGGAAAAAGGCACTAAAATTTGGCCTGATCTGATCTTATCCGACAATCAATCTCAAATATAGAGCTGAGATATATATTTACCAAATGTTAATGAAATTATCTGAGACCTCGCAATAGAAAGTATTTTAAATCATTACAATAAAAATAGCGAAGAAAAGCAAGTGAAACTGACAGTAAAGAGCACATAGGTTTACCATGGAAAATGGATCAGCCGTTTTTATTTACTTTGACATTTTTCGTCATGGAATTAATTAACAAATTCAGCTTTATTATATAATGGAGGCACTATAATAATGATTAAATTCAATGTCTGTTGGGCCACCATTGGTGGTGTTCAAATGAATCGGTTTATTCGGTTTTAAACCGAACCGGCAAATTTCGGTTTAATTGGATCGGTTGTTTGGTTTAAATGGTTTGGTTCGGTTTAGTTTTTGAAGAAGTTCGATTTAAATGGTTCGGTTCGGTTTTGGAATCTCCAAATCAGTTTTGAACCGAACCAACCGGTTTAATAAAAAATGGATCGGTTTATTTTGTGTGGCTTATAATGGATCAGTAAATCGGTTTATCAAAAACCGGCTTGTGTGGTTATCAAAAATGTTATCAAAATCAGTTTGAACTGAACCAACCGATTTTGAAATGTTTATTTGTAACTTGAAATGTTTGTATTCGGTTCAACCGAACAAACCGAAGTTTAAATCGGTTTAGTCAGTTTGGTTTTAGATCGGTTTGGAATTCAAAATTCGGTTCAAACCGCGGTTCGGCCAAAAAAGTTCGGTTTGACCCGAACCGACCGGTTGAACACCCCTAACCACCATAGAATATTCGAAATATTTATTAATATCCAAAAAAAATTTCAAATTCTACATCTTGTTTGACAAAATTTCGAAATGATCAAACCGCAATTTTATTTCACAATTTTGGACTAACATTCGCAAATTAAATCCACAATTTTAGTCCCTAAAACTGCAGAACAAATACACAATTTTGAAAAACTGAATTTTTTTTTTACGATTTTAGACCAAAACAATAAATTTAATTCACGGTTTCAGATTTGATTTTAGATTTGACATTAAAAAATTACTAAAGAACCGTGCATTCAATCCACAAGAATTCAATTCATCTGCTTTAGTCAAATCAATTATTATTTTTTCAAAAATAGAAATACCACAATATTTTCTGTATTTATCTAGAAATGACTTTTAAACCGGGATCAATAACTCATATTCAAAATATTTTTATTTTTTTCCAATAACACATAAAGAAATATTTAAATTTTCTTACAGCCGCAAAAAATCCGGCCTGAAAAATGTTGATCAGGGTTATTTGTGTCAGTCTTTCTAATAAATCAAATTTATATAGTATTCATCTATTTTCAAAAAAGATATAAAATATTTCTAATATTTTAATACAAAAAATAAATAAATTATAACATTTTCCGTTTAATTAAACAAATAATTACAAAAAACCTAAAACCGTGAATTAAATTCACGGTTTCATGAAAAAAATCAGTTTTACGAGAGGGCTAAAACCATAAATTAAATTTGTAGTTTTGAGGTCTAAAACCGTGAATTAAAACTGCGATTTAAACATTTTTTGAAATTTTGTCAAACATAATGTAGAATTTGAATTTCTTTTTGGATATTAATAAAAATTTAGGATAGAAAATGTGCGCATGCTATTATATAGAGTCCGGCTAGTATGACATCGGTGTCATATGACATCAACTACAAAATTGATTGGATAGACTTCAAACGACTAATTCAAACCGTTCAAACCGATTTACTTTATGAGTGATGCATTTACATGTAAAATTTTTATATTTTCTAGTTATTTTAGTATCAAATTAAGCTGTCAAAAATGTTGAAAAATGAATGCATTAAAATCAACTTAAAAACTCACACATTTGATCGCTTGACTTGATACTACATAAATTCGAAAAATTATAAATTTTGCATGTAAATGCACAACTAATGAAATAGATTGGTTTGAACGGTTTGAATTCATAGTTTGAAGTCGATTCGATAGATTTTAAAATTGGTGTTATATAAATTGAAATGACACTGATGTTATACTAGCCAGACTCCATTATATATTCTCATGTATTGAAAATTGTGCCCTGGGCCCTGGCCAGTACAATAAATTAATAATGCGACAACATTTTTCCTATGGTATCTCTGAGTAGAACTAGGGTATGTTGTGCACCAAAGTATTTAGTGAGCATAATTTCTAAATTTGTTGGATTAATTTTAAACGAGATAAATCCAAAGTGTTGAAACTGATATTCTTCACGAGTGATGCGTGTATATGTAAAATTTTAAAATTTTTGAATTCATTTAATCCAAAATCAAGTGGCCAACATTAATGAAAAATAAATGCACCAAAATGAAGTTTTAGAAGTTATTTTTATGCTTTCATTTTTCATCAATATGACCGCTTGACTTGGACTAAATGAATTTCAAATTTTCAAAATTTTGTATGTACACGCACACTCGTGAAGTAGGATCGGTTTCAACGAATTGGATTTGTCTCATTTGAAGTCAATTTAATAAATTTAGGAGTTATATTCACCAAACTCTTTAATGAACACAGCACACTCTAGTTCTACTCCTCTTATCTACAGGTACATAACACTAAACACGCCAATTTTTTTATTAATAGGGCAAAATAATTAAAATCAAAATAAAGATAGAATTTTGTAAAATCTCGGATTATAAGAAAATCATTATGATTTATAATGTTTAACGAATGTTATGAACATTGTGATTCATAACATCCAGCTAATTTAAACAACAATCCAAAAATCACTCCGCTAATTAAAAAGAAGAAGATGTGAACGTTATGATCTAGAACGGTCCAGTACTGTAACATTTCAGAGTGCGTGCATGTGTATCCATACCGGTAATAGGTGCAATAAATTGATCCTCTACGTCTGTACTCTCCCTCCTCGTACAATCCAAGAATGATATAATTTAAGAAAAGAAATCATAAAAGAAATAAAACGATTACTGATGGTGTACCACTTCCGTTAAAAGAAAGACAAAAAAACCAGTAAGATATGGTTATAATTAGTTGAAAGAATAAAAACACACAACTTTGCATCGAAGTTAAACCGAAATTTTATTTATACCATTTTTAAAAAATCAATTAACCAAATAACCACGGTTTTCTGACAATTTTATTTCTAGCACGGCCGCAGAATGCCGGAGCGGACCCATATGGGTGGTACCGCAGAATGCCGGAGCGGTCCCTGGGGCCGCAGCATGCCGGAGCGGACCCTTTATTTTTATTTTAGAAATACGAAATTGTAATTTGTTAAGGGTTATTTATTTAGTTTCGAATGTGGTTTAAATTGATTTTTAGTCGTATCGTATTTTAGATATGTCGTAGGTTTGAAATATTTTAGATATTTTAGATATGTGGTTTCTTTGAAATGCTTTTGTGTACTCTGAGATAATGAAATCAACAAAATAAATAAATAACAACAAAATCAAACAAACAATAAACTAATTAACGAAATAAATAAGTATCTGACAAAACATCTACCAATACTACAAATAAGAATCTAACAAAACATCTAACAGTATAACAAATGAAAATCTACGGCTCTGGACTAAACACCGTCCTTGCCTTCTTCTTCCTATACCCCCGACCCCGCCTGCAGAGTGGCATCTCGTCAGTATCTGCGGAGGATGCTGAGTTGTCTGCCTGGACATCCGTAGACTGAACAGGCTCCTAGCGAACCTCCTCAATCTCGGATGTCTGCTGGACCCCAGGACCAAAAACTGTGGTCTGTCCAGACTCAGCCTGCGTGAATAAAAACGCCTGTCTGGCAATGGGGTCATCGTGGAGGGAAGGGTGAGGTACCTGCTGTGAGGACTGGCCAGGGAACGGCGGGATGGGCTCTGTCTGAACATACCCTGGCTGATAGGCAGGAGGTGCTGTCTGAGTGGGACTGTAACCCGGGGAATACAGTCCATCTCCCTCTGTGCCATAATCAGCGGAGATATCGAAGCCCAGGTCCTCCTCGTGTCCACCCTGTAGTAACTTACAAATTAGATAATGTATTGAATAAGAAAAGAATCACAGTTACGTATTTTAATTTAAATTATACCTCGGCAGGCATCCTAGACTGGGATCCCATGGCCTCATGTGCGGCTCGGCGCATCAAGTCGGCACCTCGGTCGAACGCCTGACCGACCGTCTCAGCATCATGGACGCCTGCAAACACGTCCTCATCACCAGTGTAGGGGACATAGACATCGGGCTCGTCAGATATGTCGTCGACCGCATCAACACCGCCCAAGCCAGCGCACCTCAGTAGAGAGTCAGGCGCGCCCTATACCCACACTGGCACACTGCGGGTACATTGTGCTTGAGGATGACCTTCCCGAGCCTCTTCCATCCCCTGGGGACGGCCATCGTAGCCCCTATGACGCAACTCTTGACAAGATATAATGCCTGAAAATTAAAAAAATTATGAAGAAGTTGTACAATTGTAAATATTAATAGTTTTGAATTTGAAATTTCAAATCAAAAATACCGTGGCTGCGAGAGGTGCGCCGGCGGGGATAATACCGTGGATCCGTCCTCTACGATCCCTCGGCTTCGGTACCCGCTCGTGCGGGTTGTCGGCGATGTATCCCTCAATAAATATGGTGTACGCGCCGTGATCCTGGTACCAATCTCTGTAAGGTCTGTACGAATTACAACAAATGTTAGATATTCCAATCAAAGCTATAGTTGAAGTTTTGAATTAATAAAATTTCATACACTGGCGCGACATCCAACTGACGGTCGGGCTCGGCCAATGGGGGATCTGCAGCTCCTGCCTCGAACACGTAGTCGGCACGGGTAATCCCCCAGTCCTTGCCTGCAGTGGTCTCCCTGGGATGGTTCAGCCCTCGCCAGACCTCCTCGCTGATCGGTGCCGGAGGCGGAGCAAGCTGGCGCATCCCGAACTGTCTCATGACCCGTCCGGGGTAATGGTGCTCGATGATCTATATATTTTAATACGTTGGACTGTTTTTATTAAATTGAGTTGCTTGTGTAAATAACTAGCATAAAGAAATTACGGTACCTGAAAACATATGAGCGGCACCTCTGCACGCCAGAAACGCTCCTGCTGACGACATCGCTCCGGCAATATCTCAAGATATGACCGATGTGCGCCATCCACCTCGACCTGGAAGTATAGATTTAATATCATATATCAATTCGAACTGGAAAAAATTTAAATAAAAATAAAAATAAAAGTAAACTTACATAATCTCTGTAGGGCTCCTGTTCGTGGTAAGAGTGGTGTGTTATGGATGAACAAAGCTTCACTACAGCCTAAGCTGTAGAGTTTAAACCCTATTCAACTCTTTGACGAAGGTTGCAAGTGCACAACCCTGTCGTGTAGTTAGAACGGGTGTCGATCCTCAGGGACGGTTTAATTTCTGAACTTAAACTATTCCTAGTTAGGTACTAGAAGTTTGAATGTTTGGGGTTTGTTTGTCTAATCCTAAGGTATATGAACAAATCAAATGAAATGAAAGAATGAATGAACAATCGTATGAACAATGTATGAACAAGTAATGAATCAACTAAATGTTTGTATTTTGTACTATGGTATAAAAGGGTGTTTCAAGGGTTTCAGATTTCATCTTCAACTTTGCTGCTCAGGACCTGCCACGCGACCCGCATGCTCTCGCATGCGACCCGCTTGGCCTTAAGCGCCCTGGACCTGGCACGCGACCCGCAAGCTGTGGCTTGCGACCCTCGTGATGCGACCCGCGTGCTAACTCACGCGACCCGCATGGTCCCTTGAGCTGAGTCTGCACATGTCAGAAACTTGTTGTTTAAGTCGTGTAAGGCTAGATTGACCGTACCTAGTGTCACTGAACCTCAACTTTCGTGTGTTGGCTTAGCAGACCTGGTTTGGAATTGCAATTTCACCTTCTCAGGTCTAATCAAGCTGTTTGATCTAAACCTAAGTTCTCAATTCTGTTTACTAAAGGTATCTACAAGCTGAGCAAGAGCAAGTAGAAACTTTCACCTCTCGGCTACTTATTGACCTCACCTTTCGGTTCTCAGACCTACCTCAAGTACTTAACCTAATTTGCAAGAAACATCAAGCCTTTGATACAAGAAGAAATGCCAAAGGCATTCAACAGTAGACAATCAAGAATCAAACAATTCAGATCAAGCAATCTCAAATAGTACAAGAATCAAAGAAACACGAAATAACAATAAGAATCAATCCATGTGCATAATCAAGCAAAGTATCAGACTACAAATCCAAACCCTCGAAACTACAAGTCTACTCAGACATGAACAAAATCAAAACAAGAGAGAGAGAAAGAAAGCAAATCATAGTGAGAGAAGAGGTAGTGAAGAGGATTGAAGCTTCAGGTTGAGTCTTCTTCTCCAAATTGACTCCTCTTCAACTCCAGATCGGCTCTCTCCTCTTCAGATCGCCTCAGGCGCTTGGCCTTCACTTCAAATTCGGGTCTGATCTGTTTCTGGACGAAATGGTGGATAAATATCGGGGGTCCTTCTGTTGATTTGCGCCAGGCCTTATATAGGCATCTTAACGGGCTTTAATCAGGCCCTGGCGCAATTAACTCGACGCGGGTCGCGTGCTAACTCATGCGGGTCGCGTCGAGTGGAAGTGAGCAGTGAGGTTTGGCTCAGATTGTAGATCTTGTCGCAAGCTTTCCGAAAAGTGGTCATACGCTCAAAACGGAGTTACGAGTCAAAAGTTATGACTGTTTTAAGTTCGGTGCTGAAATCTCAGGGTATGACGCGACCCGCATCAGATTGGATGCGACCCGCGTCAGGTAGCACTGATGTGAGCAATGAGGGTTGCGTCTGAGGTCACGTCTAGACTGCGATGCGACCCGCGTCATGTGGCATGCGGGTCGCGTGGGGGAAGTCAGAACTTGCCTGTTTTCGCCTATTTCCTGCAAATCAACCACAAACTGCAGCAGTACCATATTCTAATTGATTTTCAATATAAACTATGCAATTTAGTGGTCAAAAACATAATGTATGGTCTGAAAATAGGTCAAAATAATAGATGAAATATAGACATATCAAATTCCCCCAAGCTTATCCTTTGCTTGTCCTCAAGCAAATTCGTACTTTTAAAACGGGTTTGGATTCTAGATGCAAGCTAAATGCCTAAAATGTGAAAATTTACTCGACTGCCTCAATAAAGAAACTCAAGAATATTTTTGCTATGATTTGGACTTTCCTTGGTTAATTTTGATTCACCTCACAAATTGATTAACGAAACCTCAAACTCTAAATGTTTCAAAATTTGCAAAGATGATTACTTGAAATATCGAATTATCATTCTTTCACTAAACTATGCCCTCGTTTGTAGGAGATTTACCCTTTTGGCCCCCCCAAGCTTGGATCAAGCTTAGGTCAGAAAGTTGCGGACTTCGTGTGTTGATATGTGCAAAAATTTTATTCTTTCATATCGAATTGGGAGACGAGCTCAAAGGCGGATGTTTTCAGACCGCTATTCATTACAACAAATAGCTTTGGAATTTATGCACTTACAAAAAAACCCAAAAAAAAAAATATGGGGCCGCAGGGGCATTGTGCGGCCTTCTGATTGGGGCCGAATCTCATTGCGCGGACCCCAGTGTTTGAAGCTGCAGAATACCAGAGCGGCCTGGATAGAAATCGAATTCTTCAAAAACATGCATATTTTGGTTTTTTTTTTTTTTATATGTTATAAATAAAAATTTCGGCACCAGAAGCAAGATCTCCATAAAAGCATGTACAAACAATACAATAATTTGATACGACAACATAATCTTACATTTCTAACCACACTCAGCATTACAAGTGGCCTCGGTATTTTAAATTAATTGGATATTATGAACCATAACGTTCACTAGATATTACAAACCATAATAGTTTTCTTATATTCTGAAATTTTACGAAATCCTATATACCCTTATTTCGATTTTTTATTTATAAAAAATCGGCTGAACACGCAACGCAAGACTATAGATAGAACTCAATCAGGTGGTAAATTAACTGATAACGCCTTGGTGGGAAAATTTACATTTTTTTTTCCTAAATAATTGCACTAGTCCATCCGTGGTAATTGGTCTAATTCGGCCCATTAATAGTTAGTTTGGAGCCCATACAAGGTGAGATGAAATGTACGAACTTTTTAATATGTGTCAAAATAAATCCGACGGTTCTACAAATCTGAGAGCATCTCTGTGTGTTGCCCATTAACACAATGCATGCTTGTTTCACTCTAACAGCGAGGAGGTCACTCTAACTGCTTCAGACTGGGGTTCCTACAAGGAGGTCTTTCAAGTTTGGGAAATCTTAAAAACAACGAGAGATTACAGGTGTGTTCATGCGCGTAGATGCCACAACGAGTTGACAGACTATCACTACAGAATTTCAAATCAACACCATTTGTTTTACATTCAAAACCGGTTTTCCTACCGGTGCTGATCGGGCTGGTGCTGATTCCACGTTCGATATATCTAGCTAACAAGAGAAGAATTGGGTCTCGTGCTGTGACCAAAATGTCAAGGAGTGGTCACCTCACATGAGTTACACGGTGCCCAAACGGAAGGACCGACATGACGGTGATGGTGGTGATGGAGGTGATGATGGTGGTGGTGGTGACGACAGAGGTCATCATAATCAACATCATGGCAGAGATGGAGGCCACCACGGACATCATCATGGGCATCACGCCCATGGTCATGTCGAGGGCCATGCCCATGCTGGAGGCCATGCTCATGTAGGGGGGCACACACACGCTCACCATGGACGTTTCTAGCCATATAGCTCAAGCATGATGATACTGTTTTTTTTTCTGTGTATTTGATTCAGATTAAAGTTTTATTGATACTTGATTTGTATTTTGGTAATAAAAATAAAAGTATAAATAAAGTATCAATAAAACTTTACTATTTTTGTAGGCACGTTCTTTATCTAGTTTTTAAGTTTCAAATAATTGATCGGAACCGCTTAACATGATTTGCATATTAAAATGTACTTTGAAACCAAATTTAATATTTTTTATTTTTTTTACTATTATTTTAGATAGATACAAAATTATTATTTTTTGTATCCTCCAAAAATAGTGTTTTTCTATCTATCTAGAAAAAATAGTATTTTTTTTCAAAAAGTATAAAATTTGATCTTCAAACACATTTTGATATGAAGATCATGTTAAGAGGTTCGGGTTGATTATTTGAACTTTAAAAACAGAGATAAAAAATAGCCGGAAAAGGTATGAGACATAAACTTATGCTCGATATGTGAAATTACCAAAGCAAAAGAAAAATGTTACACAGTAAATGACAACGAATCCAGTCTTAAAAAAAAAAAATACAATGGTGAAACAGGGCTGGTGCCTTCATTACAGGAATTACTGCAACTCTGGAGCACAAGAAAATCATCAAAATTTTAGCATTTTTCCTGTTAAGTATGGGACAATAACTAACTGAGCCTCCATACTTCAAATCAAATTGAAGCACAAGTAGTGTTCTTAGTACCATCCCCTTCCCAAATCAATTAGCATCCTGAAAAGCAAGAAGAGAATCAGTAATTCACTAATTTGTGAGTACGATGGTAATCAAATAAATTTCAGTGCACAATGAGGACTATCTGAAGAATTGTCAAAAATTACCTGTTAATATTTTTGTAGAAAAATTAAAATCAACCCCTAAAATGTTAATTAGTTCTTTTGGGTGAGAAATGCCATGCTTTTTTTTTTTGGAAAGTAAAATAAAAAGAGCAATTTTCAAAGGAGGGCAAATGGTGAAAGAATTTTGATGCTTGAACTGATGTTTGACGTGACGAAAATATAAAACACAAAGTCACCTGAAAATTAAACAAATGGCGTCGAAAAGATGATCTCAAGAACAGACAATAAACTTGCAAACAGGAAACATCAATCCAGAGAAGCAGAGGAGGCAAATGGTAACAAAATTTCTGGAGCACCACTTGAATGGAGCCATCCATTTAACCTCCACACTAGAGCTCTTCAACCTCTTCACTGTACCAGCTATTGCCGATCCAGTTGATGGCCCTGCTGTATCCTTCCATAGGTCATAGCTTGAACCCTTCATCCTTAGTTCCTGTAATTATTAAAAATCAAGAGAGAGAGAAGTTAATGGGGGTATTGATTTAATTCATCATATAGGAAAAAAACACCCCAGTGTTTTCTTGATTAAATTGAATCCGAGTGCTCAACTTACAACACATTATAGAATTTGATCTAAATTGACCAAAAAATAGACAAGAAATGATCTTTAGACATTAGAAGTTACCACTTACCAGGATCCGCCTTACAAGCGCTCTCCCATCAGTTCTCTCCTTCCCCAGTGCCCTCTCCACCCTCCAATAACCAATTACTCGCATTTGTACACACAATACCAAGACCAGAGAAGTCACAACTGACACTGACGATGGGACCCACCACATCTGACACTTGTGCTTCCCATGTAAAGGATCAACCGAAGAAGAGAAAAGCAATATTACAGAGAGGAAGTGAAACGCAAGAAAGAGGCAAGAAAGGGAGAAGGCATCTCGCCGCAAAGAGGTGCCATGGTTTTCCAGTTTGGCAGTCTGACGCCCATGGCCCTCCTCCTCCCGATGAAGCAATTTGAGTAACAACAGGTGTCCAGGACTGGAGGAGATCTCCGCTAAAGGGTGGTGATCTACCGACGACAGGGATTTGTTCGGGGAAGGAATTACCACCACGTGGTTTCCTTGATCGGATTCCATAAGGACTTTGTTTTACGGATGGAGTAGATCAATAAATCGGTTAAATAGGTTAAATTGGAAGGGAATGAAACAGGGGAGAGAAAAAGGGAAAGAGAGAGATGAGAGAGGTCTTTGTGGGAGTTTATATTTTGGGAAAGAAAATGGATGGGAGAAGTCTTTGACTGGAGGCGCGTGCCAGTGATGTAAAGAGCTCCAACGTTCGAATTTCATGATGGAGGCGCTGCGACGCACTAACGGTCGTCTAGTCATAAAAGATAAGAAAAGGTTAATAATGCATGTGATGTAACGGAGAAAAAGAACGGTCGAATGTATAATAATTGTATCGCTCTTATGGGCCCACGAGTGATGCTGCCTGTTGATATAAAAAGAATGGGCCGAGATATCAACGTTGTTCCTTCGAGCGTGCGTTTGTGGGCTGATTCACAGGCCCATTTTAGTGAGGTTGTTGCGACATTTTTATTAATATCCAAAGTTTAATACAAATTATTATTTATGTCCAGAATCTCATCCAATTTCGAAAAATGCCCAAACCGGCCAGAAAATGGCCGACTTAGGGGGTAGGAGTAAGTCGGCCACAAAATGGCCGGCTTACTTGTTTTTCTTTTTTTCTTTTTTTAGAGACACTATGAATAGCAAATAATAAAATCTAATACTGAAAATTTAAATTTTTTGTTTAAATTATTTGTTAGATTACTTCTTTTGATTTATAATTAGCATATTTATACTAAAATACACTATATTACTGAAAATTATGTTGAATTATACTATATTACAATAAATTATGTTGAATTACACTAAATTACAATAACTTCGCTAATTACGCTAAACTACGCAAAATTACACTAAAGTAGACCGATTCTGTGTCATCTTTCATGAATCATAAAAAATAGTAAAAATTGGTATTCTACAAGTTCATTATGTAACTAATTTACTGAGCTACTTAGATTGAATAATATAAATGAAAATCTTAATCGAAAACTTCAACTCAAGTTTTAAGGCTCTTCCCTTAGTTTTTTGGCAATTCTGAATTTCAAAATCCGGCATACCGGCATAGCCGGCACGGACACATGCGCATTTTCGCAAGCTTTCTGAAAAGTGGTCATTTGCTGAAATTGGACACTCGAGCGCCGTTTTATGACCGTTTGAAGTTTCGCCGTCGTTTTCGCCTTTTTAGTGAAGATATCATCTCTATTCATATGTAATATAGCGTAATTTATTGTATTTTAGCGTAATGTAATTTAGTGTAATTTAACTTAATATAGTGTAATTCAACATAATTTCCAATAATCTAGTGTATTTTAGTATAAATATGCTAATTATATATCAAAAGAAGTAATCTATCAAATAATTTAAACAAAAAATTCAAATTTTCAGTATTAGATTTCATTAGTTTGCTCAGTCTCTAAAAAAAAAAAAAAAAAAACGAGTAAGCCGGCCAGAAAATGGCCGGTTTACTCCTCCCCCCTAAGCCGGCCATTTTCTAGCTGGCTTGAGCATTTTTCGAAATTAACTGAGGTTGTGAGCATAAATAATAATTTGTATTAAACTTTGGATATTAATAAAAATGTCGGAGGTTGTTGTATTCGTATTCACATTTTATAAAGTGAATATGGATATAAATATTTAATAGATATCACATTTCAGATTGTATCTGCATCAAATAAGGATATGGATAATTAATTAAAACGAATTGAAATAATTTGTGAAAATTGATAAGTATAGAAAACTTTTACATACAATCTCATATTAAAAAAATAATAAATATACAAAACATGAGATTTTTAATAAAGAAGAAGAAAAATTAGATTTTGAGATATAGAGAGAAATGTTATTTTGGTCCGAGTGAATATCAGCTTAGATAACTTAGTTTGTAAGGCGCTTAAAGTGTGTTTCAGAATGGAGTGGGAAACTCCTCATTTGAAGGAAGGAAGGGGACGGTCATGGGGGAGGTAAACCCTCCGCACAGTAAATTTACATCTCAAATTAGAGGATACAGATTTCGTCAAAACAAAGCGTAGCGCTCCCCTCTCTTATCCTCTGCACAGTAGCGCGTACCCTCTGCTCTTTCGATTCTTCCCTTCTAAAGTAGGTACATACGCTCAGTAAGATGAGATCTGACGACGTCGTAACCTTCACAAAGTGTTTTCTTCTTTCCTTCTCTCCGTACTCTCTTCTGAAGCTGGCTCTTAATTTAGGTATAGAGAGAAACAATGGACAATTTAATATCCTTAATTTTTAAAAGTGTCCGTATCCAAATACACGTCATTTACTGAATAATTTATTTAATAAATAATTATAAAAAACGATGAAAATTTCACAAATAATATTCATTATACTGGGACCATGCCTCGTGCTTCACAGCGGGTTTGTTTCTTCCAATGGATCATTTATGAAAATCATAACCACGCAAACGAATCATAACCATGCAAACGCTTACCGATTTATTATTGCAAATATGCAGATTTAAATAATTGATATGAACTATTTAATACAATCTCTATATAAAAATATATTTGCAGACTAATTTTTTTGTTTAGATAAGCAGAAAAATACTACTTTTGAATGGTTAAAATTTTTAGATCAAGTGATTTTCTATTATATCTAAAAAATATATAATAAATAAACATTTGATCCATAAGTATATTTTTATTTTGAAATCATGTTGAACAGTTCAGATCAACTATTTAGACTTTGAAAAAGAAGATATTAATCTATAATACGTACTATAACCCGTACAATGTATAGTACCATAGCCTCACTGGTATATTTATCTGGATACTCAGTACTTGTCAATTTTACATGGTTTTGTTATAGCAAATATGTGTAGACATTATGGTACATTATGATACATTATATGTGAATTAAAGATTGAATAATTTAACAAATATATGACTTAAAAATCGACTACATTGACCCTTTCAAATGTTATTATTCAACACATAAAGATAGTTCATTAAAAATATTGTTGAATATTTATTTGGTCTCATTAATACAAACCTATTGGAGTTCTAATTGCTTTCAAGATCTCAAATAAAGTATTATTCAATGTATATATAGTAAAATGAATGTTTGTCTTAAAAAATTATTCATGAGCAGCATGTGATAACGAAGGCAGTAATGTGTTATTCAATGTATATATAGTAAAAGCAATTCAATTTAATGACAAAAGATTAAAAGAAGCATTCAGGAATATTTTTTTGTTTCTGTGGGCCCCGTTAATGAAGTATGTGATGTATTTTTTTTCTATTTTTATCCATGTAGTTGGTAAAATGACTCACAACTACGTGTTCTGCATAGACTGCGACATCGAAAATATATATTCAAAAATAATGAGGGAACAAAATATGAGCCGCACAGTGAAAATATTCCATCAATCTCTTCATGCTCATCCAACATTGTATCTTTGTATTACTCTACTCGAGGGAAACAATTTAATTCAGAGTAACTTTATTCCACAATCAAACAAGATTTTAATCCCTATCCATTTTTACAAAATATAGACTTACACTTAGTTCCGCTTATAAGAAAGGAAGCTGATATGAGTACCCGCAGTTGAGTACCCGCATTGTACCCACACCTAAACTGTCATAACTGTTTTTGGGGACCGCACCTAAACTGTCATAACTGTTTTTGGGACCTAAACTGTCAAAACTGTAATTTTATTTTATAAGTATTAATAGTAACATTGTGAAGTATTTATACATATACAAGACAAGTATTTATATCTATACAATGAACTACATATATGATATATGAATTTTTTTAAATAACCGTACCCGCACCTTTTTTGAAAAATTCTCTCGTCGTACCCGCATTAAGGGACCACACAACCGTTCCAAAACTGTAATTTTGTTTTACAAGTATTAATAGTAACATTGTGAAGGATTTATATCTATACAAGACAAGTATTTATATCTATACAATAAACTACATATATGAAAAATCCACAACCAAAAAGTCACTTGTCAGGCTTCATTGGGGACCATTACTTTTCCAAAACTGGAGACCATTACTTTTCGGGGGCAGTAACTGTCAGACTGTATTGGGAACCACAACCAAAAAGTCACGTGGATCACACCACCAGTGCTACATTCATTGATTAAATTAATTCACATACAAAATGGAAAGTATTTATACCTAAATTATCAAGTATTCATATATAATTCATCAAGTATTCATATATAATTCATCAAGTATTCATACCTAAGATATCAAGTATTTAAAAAAAAACTGGACACAATACCTACTCATCTTTTACACGTTTTTCAAGGTGTTTTTTTTTCTCCGTTCAATCTAACCAATTTTTGGGACGATCTATGAGGAATTTTACAAATTTAAAATCACGAACGTGTTCTACACAATTTTCTCTTTCAAATGAGATCCATGATGACATACTTTTACACGTTTTTCAAAGTATCAAATATTCAAATATGAAAAGTATTCATACAAAATAGAAAGTATTCATACCTAAGATATCAAATATTCATATATAATTCATCAAGTATTTAAAGAAAAAAACTGGACTCATCTTTTACACGTTTTTCAAGGTGGTTTAATGATTGACAAAGTTAGTTATACCGTTATGGAAGTTAATTGGGAAAGGAATCAACTGCGGGTACAATGCGGGTACTCAACTGCGGGTACCAAAATAATTATTCTATAAGAAAAGAATACGTCCATTTAATTACTCTTTAGATCGGATATAATTGCTTTCCTTGGTTCTTTTTTAAAAATGAAGCATTTGATAACTTCGGACTCTAGGGATTAGAGGTGAAAACGGTATGAATAATCCGTATCCGATCCATATTTGAAAAATTTAAATATAGATATTTGATATCTGAATATCCATGTGGATATGGATACTGATATGATTTTATGTTTCAATTATTCGTATTCGAATAGTAGATATATATCATATATTTTAATATATATTATGAAAAAATATTGTTATTCACTATTAAAATTAGATAATATTATGAACTTTGATATTTTTTTAATGTTAATAAATATCCGATTTAATCTGTATCCGGCTAATATCCATAATCAGAAAACTAAAAAAACATATGAATATAATTTTATCACTATCCGCTCGCTCCGTATTCGCTCCGTTTTCATCCCTATTAGGACTCATCAAGTCATGTGCTTACAATTGATTGGAAATGTTAAAGTCAAGTGGCTGAAGTCATTGCTGAGATGCAGTGAGACTAGGAGTCAATGTTTTTTTTTTTGAGAGTTAGTGGAAATTACACTAAAATATATTGAGATCAAAAAATATGTACAGAGACTAGGAGTCAATGTTAAACTCAAAAGAAATATCATAAGAAATTATCCGGCCATTCATTAATTTACCCCAAGTCATACTCGAAAGAACAATCTTTTTTCACATGTGGACTTGATTAAATGAAACGACAACAATTTAAAGAGTCAAAGCCAGGTAAATTTGATAAGATTTGATTAAGGTAGAGATGAGGTGGTAGCATAATTAACTAGAAGAAAAAGTCATAAAATTGTGGTTACTTAAAGACTTAGAATTCGAAGTTCTCTCACAACTTTGCAGTTTCGCGAGTCTTTTTAAAAAAAAGATTTTGTAAGAATTAAGATAAAGTCAAAAGATAATTGTATATGGCTCGAAAATTAATTTGGCAGAAAATAATACTCACTTTCATTTGTCAAATTCACGGGAAAAAGACAAGAATGACCGACCAAAACCAAGTAAATTTCGAGCATGAACCCGTACTGATATACTAGTCGATCCATTATTTTCACAAATTTGACCATAAATTAAAACAATAATATAAAATTTGAAAAAAATAGTTGAAGCTATTAGACAGCCTAATAATTAAATTTGATGAAATTTAAAATTTTTTATGATGTATCAAGAATCATTAAATTTCGTTTTCGTATCGTTTAAATTTTAATTCACTTGATATATATCATTACATCTCATCATATTTCATAAACAAAAATGTAAATAATATAGATAATGTCTATATTGTTGCATTTCGAATTTAAACTATATCTTTAAAAATTGTTAAGATTGTCAGAGTAAAGAATTATCCAGTGAGTCTCCCTCTATATTAATATTATCATTGTTAATTTGTTACTAATAACTATGTTGATTAGGTAATATTTTTTAACAAGTTAATATTTGAACAATCTAGCTCTAAGAGTGTCTATATGTCCGGACCCGCTTTCGTGCCATTTTCTTTTTCTTTTCCTCCGATTTTGTACTGTTATTTTTAACAAGTTAATAGTAACAAGATTCACGAATTATTCGTGAATAATTCGGATTTAAGCTGTTGGCGAATCAATCTGCGTATTATTCGGTTTCTCAAACTTTTCGCGAATTATCGTGTTTTCGTGATTTTTTTTGCTCTTTTGTGAGATTTTTTTTTTGCTGTCAATTTGTAATTTTGAATTATATCCGAATTATATTCGAATCACGAATTTTTAATCTCGCCGAACTTTTTCCGAATCACTAAGTTGTCACTATGGTTATTAGCGCGGGGTTTTTGTTGGTTTCCGATTTTATGTGACAAAAACTACGGAAAACAATATGTCGTATGATAATCACATAAGATCAGTAAAAAAAGTTGGGTCCATGTCATCTGCGATAGCAGTATTGCCTACTCACTTGTGTCAAAAAAATAAGTACGTTGTGATCAATATTTTTATATTACAAACATAACACACCACGTTACATTGCACATAACGATCACGCAACATGATTTGAGTGTTATGTAACATGCTTTTTCTTGATCGAAAATGATATAACATGTCACGCAAACTAATCATAATATATAATGTCACATGATCACGTATAGATGCACATGTTATGTATGTATATAAAAAAAAAAATCAAACAAAATGATAGAAAAGATAGCGTGGCCACACGTAACATAACTGCCATTTATTATTTTGATCATTTAACGTTACATGAAATAAAAAATATTTTTGTCACGTAGTCATATCACGTTCTTTTTTTCTTCACTACTGCTCACACACGCAAAGCGACATATGCACATTTTCTCATACGTATTCTCTATAATTTTATTTATTTAAGGTAGAATTGTTGAAGGCCGAAAGAAGATAGTGTTACATCCGCACCGCGAATCTCCACACAGATTCTGCTAGAGAAAAATTATGGGAAAAAATATGTAAGAGCGCCCGTGTTTTCTTGGTTCTCTACCAGAGGTGAAAATTGATCCAGATTATCTGCTCTGAATCCGATTATAATATGAATTCAGATTTAATTGAGCTGATAATTTCTGGATCTGGATAATTTTGGAGTAATCAGAATAGTATCTAGATTTGGAAACGGATTCGGTCGGGGTTGTCTACACGGAGTGGATATCCGGTACTATTGCATGAACCCGTTTTCTAAGGTGTAAAGGTGTAAACAACGCTAGTTAAGCGGATCAAATATTCGGATGCTACCTGGACCCGTATTTTGCAACACCTCTCACCTTTCTCCGCTCTTAGCGCAAACTTTAAAATTATAGACTGACTCCTATAGCGCCTCTAACTTAGTTAAATCATAATTGTGGGACAAAGAGATTGAGCGCTAAGCGCATGGACTGGACTGCTTCTCAATTTCAACTTTATACGCTATGCCAGATGAAATTTTCCAAAAGTTCATGACTCAATTATTTGTTTCGTATCTGTATTTGAATCTGTATTCAAGGATTATCCGCTTTGTATCTGTATCCATTTAAGATGAATTTGGTTTTCAATTTTGATATATGTTTACTATCCGTATCCGTATTTGTATCCGCTCAATAAAAGACGAATACGAATAAGATATCAGCATTATCCACTCCGAATCCGTTCCGTTTACACCCCCTATTCTCTACACTTCGCATATAAGGACGTATAAATTATGTAACTTCAATACATTTAATTTTATGGACTATATTTTTTTAAGTGATGTATCTTGTGTTGGGAATTCAGATCGAGTTAGTTTTTGTTCTTCTATGAAACTCGTTTTGTTACTATGAGCAAATTGAATCTAATATTACTGCATTTTAAGATCGTTTCTGTCACACTCCGGCTCTTGATTGGATGCGTAATGACAAAATGAGACTCTAACATTTGTCTGACACCCGCCAAATTACGTTGTTAATAAAAACATAAAACAAAACGAAGTCAGCTACAAAATGAAGTAATCGATTTATTTAACAACACACTTCCCTATAACTGCGTTAAAACGGAGTTAAAATATATGTTGTTTTCCATTTCATATTAATAATCATATGAAAGAAGGAAATAATAACATGAGTTTCTTTTGCATCCTCCCTTTTTTAATGGATGTACAGTACAGATAGCAAGATAAATAACTTATGTTGTGTAAAAGATATGTTTGATTTAAATCTAAATCAAACCAGTATATTGTCTATTTTGCAAGTGTTTGTCAATTGTCCGTACCACGAGCATAGTAATAAATGAATAGTTCGAGTTCGGTTCAGCGGAGTTAAAAATTCGTAATTCAGGTATAATTCAGATATAATTCGGGAATGATTTGGTACAACAAGGAAGCAAAAAAAAAAAACCATAACACCCCCCTCCCCACAAAAAACAAATTTAAAAAAGAAAAAAATAAAATTCCGCGTTTTTCTCGCGAATAATTTGTGATTTGCGTTTTTTTTGTTTTTTATTCGGAGTCGGTTCAGAAACTTAAAAAGAACGAATAAAATAAAATTATTTACAAATTAATCACGTATATTGTTACTGTGACTACGACCGTAATAGATCATTTACTAATAGTCTCACGGGTACCTACACTTGAGTGATAACATGAAAACTCAATCAGATTATTTAATTGTTTATTCTTTTTAATGCGAGACTCCGTAGGCATATAAATTGTTTTCTAGTTCTTTTGTTTAAATTATAGTTTTTACTGGTCAGTGCCTCAGTGGTCACATTGCCTCGTGGAACATCTTATGACTACATCAGACCACTACAGTTCTTTAAAAGGGGGCAATTTCATGTATATTCCTCAAAAAATTTTAAAATTGCGTACTTTTCCTTTGAACTTCATAATATTATATTGACTCTTTTAAATTTTAAAAACTCACATATTTACTCAATTTACTGACTATTTTATTCAAAATCATATTAAATTTATAAAGTACTTATTTTACCTTTATTCAAAAAAAAATATGTAGCGTGTTTAACAAAAATATTAGTTTTTTATTGGTCAGTTTTGAGAGAAATAATTCATTTCTTACAAGTAACACACTTATGAACATATATCTAAATGTTACTGTGTATGTGTCACAGTCTCACAGTTAGAGAAACAAATCACTTATTCTTGAAAACTAATCTGACGAAATATTTTTCATATACAAACTTCATATTTTTATTTTTAAATAAAGGTTAAAATAAATATTTTATAAATATAAAATGAGTTTTAATATAAAAGTCAATAAATTAGATAAATTTGTGGATTTGTGAAATTTAGAAGAGTAAATATAATATTATGAATTTTTAAAGAGAGAGAATACGTAATTAATTTAAAAGTGTTTAGTTTGACTCCGGTCTTTTTTATATATATATATATTTTCTCCTTATTGTTATTCCTATATTTTTCACAGAATTGGTTGGGGGCAATTTTGACTCGAGTCTTGGGGGAGTGTGAGGAAGCTGAATTTCTGACTACAGCAGCAGGTTCCTTCCCAACAGCTTGGGTCCGATGCCCATCGGACCCAAAGTGGGTTCGATGGGCTCTAGGACCGTCCGATCTGCTTCAAGACCCGTGCGAACGTAATTTAAAGAAGCCACGAAGTTCCGGAGTGAATCTTAAAGTAGATCGGACGGTCCTAGAGCCCATCGAACCCACTTTTTTGGTCCGATGGGCATCGGACCAAAGCTGCAAAATATCTACGCACTTCTACAAAAGAGGATATGAGTCTCAACTTTCCTTTTGACTTCAAAATATCTACGCACTTCTACAAAAGAGGATATGAGTCTCAACTTTCCTTTTGACTAAGCAAGCAAGCAACTTTCGGTACAGCAGTACAGGTACTTGTAAAATATTTGGAGTAGGTAAATAAAAAAATGTGGCTATAAATAAACTACTGTCACAGGTGAGGACGAAACCAACCAGAGAAACAGAAAGCGAGAGCTATTGCTCCAGCCAGTTTCGGAGGCCTCTCAGTGAAGAGAGAAAAGAGAGAAGGAGATAGGAGCAAGCTATGCATCTGTACAATTTGTGCTTGCCACCGCCTGTGGCGGAGGAGGCAAAGAAAGAGGCGGCGGCGTTCAAATCTGTGGTGTGGTCGGTGAAGGGCTCTTGGCGAGCGGACGATCCTGATTCAATCCACGATACCCTCAAATGGATCTCGGTCATTGATCTGTGAGCACCTACTTCATCTACTCTTTTTTATTTCTCTTACTGTTTGTCTTATTTGTGTGTCTAGATTCTCCTGAGTTGTTGAAATATGCTTTCAATTGTTTTTTTTTGGTCGGTGATTTGTGGTTTTTGTATGCAGCTCCGTTAGATAGATTTTAGAAAGGTTGGAATATTAAGTCCTCTAATAGGTTTGGTATCAGTGTTTATTCTGTTTACTTTATGATATTTGTGCAAAATTATCAAATAACCAAACATGCTCCTTTATAGCATTTTAAAAATTTGTTATTATATATAGCAACTTCCATCCGGTTATTTTTTAAATTGATATATTATGCGGTTTCCATATTTGAAGGTGTTTATGGAAATGCTCGATTCATTTTTCTCTGTTCTACCCGTGGAACGGTGGTATTTCATTTTTTTTTTTTTTTTGTAAATTGTCTGGAGCATACTGACGCTTCGAAATCCCTCGAATTTTACCCAAAGGCGTTGTAGAGAGAATCGAGATTAGTTCTCCTAGTCTGCTCTCTCTCTCTCTCTCTCTTTGAAATCTTCGCAGCGGCTGTCAAGATGATTCTCTCTCTCTTTGAAAAACTAAAAAAACTAGGAGAACACTCTGCTCTCTCTTTCTCTCTCTCTTGGGTTGCTTCTATTTACTCTGTCCGGACTGATCGTATATTATGCCCCGAATAATTTTATATGAATGATTCAAAGGTTTGGTGACATTAATCTAATTTAAATTGATGCAATTATACTCTGGTTACGTGCTCATTCAAATCGGATTTGGCTACTCTGTTACGCCTATCATCCCAACTCTTGAGAAATAATCCAGATTTCTTGAAAGAACAAACTATTATAATAATTACGGTGAACGGTTCTTATTTTATGCCAAAAAATTGTTAAGTAGAAAATAAGTTCGCACATTTGCGTTGAAACTTAGATTTTAAAAAGTCAAAATTTTCATTTCAATATATTTGTTTAAAGTCTCCATTTGTAATATTGTATACTTGAAAACTAAACTGAAAATCTCATTTCTAATTAAACTGAAAAACAATGAAGACGCGCTTGGGCTTTGCGCACTCTGCAATACCTGACCCTGTAGAGTGAGATCTGAGTCGTCTGTTTTAATCTGATATGAATCTCAAAGCGGATCACTATATTCCAAATGGTCACTGAATTAATTTTGACCCAGCTGTGTAGTATTCTACACGGTCAGGTACCTCATGGGATACTCACTTCTCTCCTCTTATGTAGGCATGCTTTCCATTTCGCAACCTTTTAGCTGTGTGAGAGACTGTGTGAGGATTCGTGTCCTAAGAAACTACAATATCGGATTGTTTTGGTGGCAATTTCATGAATCTCGAATGTTAGAAACGTAATGTGTTTAAGGACAATGGTATCACGATCCAAGTAACACAATTTCAATTTGACTTTAGTTTAGTTTAATCTTTACTGTCAGGATTTTCTGAATTTTTAACCCATATCATTTTGGACTTGTGGACTGCTTATTTGTCAAATGTCCTTGGGCTAAGATATGCATCTTAGTATTATTTGGTCTTTCCTCAAAAGTCACTAACACCGATCATTGTTAATTTTGAATAAGGGCGTACCCAGTGCCGAAAGCTCCCACACGTTGTGGGGTCTGGGGAAGGGAATTTCTAGGCAGCCTTCCCCTTGCATTTTGAATGTTAAAACGTACACCGAGCGTGATTACTTTTCATAAGCATTAATATATAACGTATACAAAAATTTTAGATACTTTAGACTTCATACTTGTGAATTTGTTTATGCTGGTTGTTAAAATTTGTAATTTTTTTTATTGTCAATGAATCTTAACCTATTAATGTTTGTATTTTTCGACTTTCTAATTGATATAATCTTGCGTAGATTTATAGAAGCAAAAAGCAGCATATGTCAGGATGATGTGAAGGAGCTTATAGAATTTGGTTTGGAGCTCTTCTGTTCTTCACAAGACATGAATACTCAAGTATATATTTAAATCATTTAGTATTTAGACGGAGATTTTATTTTGTCAGCATTTCTTTGCAACATGCCATTAACAGCATGCTGACTTAATTATATAGGCCAGGTGGGCTTATATTTTAAACAGACTTTTACGGAAGCATCAAAAGAAGCTCTCGCTCACTATTGGTTGGAGGCCTTTCTATGACATTTTATTGAGTATGCACTTTAAGAGGTTGATTTCTTCTAAAATTGCATGCTTTAATATATTGCTGTTGTTGTGATTGCAGTAAATTGCTCTTAGAAATAGTGGAGTCACAAGTAAAACATTGGAAGTCATATAAAAAAATATATGTTAAATAGTATAAATAAATCAACTCAGTTTCAAATTCTACACAGATAGTTTAATTAGAGAATATTTAATTGTTGGGTTAAAAAATAATCACTTTTTTTATAATTTTTATATATGATCAGAAATACAGGGCCAGAAGGATGGCGACTGAAAAGTAATCATCTGAGATCAGTCAGAAATCTTATTCAGAATTGCCGGAGGTTCTTCCCTGCTGGTTCTTCTTATGAAATTTGGTCAGAATTCAGGTAGCTTCCAATCAGTTTATCGATGTTTTATTTGACTTGTAATGATTGTGCAAATTTCTTGTATTGTTTTGGTAATGTAATGCTAACTATTGGAGTAGAATAAGTAACACTATGTAACCAAACCACAAGAAAGCATATGAAAAAGACAACTAACAATTTTGCAATTAGACATCTGCTATTATGAAACTGGTATGGTTCCAGCAAAACCAGTTCAGTAGAGCTAAAATCCAGAAATACATAGGACCTCTCAGCAAACACTTTTCTCTTGCATAAAAATTACAATCGATATAGTCTTGTAAATAAAGTTTCTTAACTTGTAGTGGATTTCTGATAAATCCATGGAGTCACTCTGCTTTCAAAGGGTGTGGATTTTTAAACCTATTTCTCAGCATGAATTCAGAGAATCGAAGTTTTTATAACAGGTACATTCCTCATCTATTTATTGTTATCTTATCTGAGGATTACACATTCCTTCTCTCAAGCTCTCACTTACTATGTTTTTTACTCCACTTTTACCAGTGAATGGATAGAAAAGTGTCTTGAAATTTGGGAGTCGGTGCCGAATTGTCAGTTCTGGAATGATCAGTGGGTTTCTATCTTTGCCAGATGTATGAAACATTGTACCTCTATCAATTGGGAAGCTTTCCATCAAAGACTTTTTACTCATTATTTGAATATGTTTGAGGTGAGAAACTTCAATTATAATATAATATTTGTTTGGCTATGTCATAAAAATCATTTCAGAAAAAGTAAGAAAAGACCTAATTATAATCTAATAATTGAAAGGAAAGATGTAAACATCAGATGAGAAATAAAATTATAATTTAAGGGAGATCCAAGAACCAACATAATTCTCTTTTGTAGGTCTCTCCTTCATATAGGCTAAAATCTGAGCAATTCCTTCTTTCAAGACCTCACAGCCTTAGAGCTCTGTTTTGTTGCTATGGAGGCACCCCTACTAAATCTATAGCAAAGTCAATCGTGAGCACTATATTTAATTTCTATTTGGCATGCTTTGCTAGGTAAACATCACAGGATGTCCTGTACAGGTACTTTTGAAAAGAGGAATGCCTCTATTTGGTTTTCGTATTAGAAATGTTCCAAAACTTTTTTTAGCACTGCACTAATGCCTCAATGCCTCTTAGACAAAAGCCTGTAACTAATACAAACTATACCAAAAGGATTTACATAATAAACTTATCATAAATATCACTGGTATGTTTCACGTTCTAGCTGTTATGAACATTGCACCAACTTGATCAACTGGAAATCATTAGAGTACAGATACTGGAACTAGCATGATACTGTTTAAGTTGCAAAAATTGTGCTTCAGTTCTCAACTAATTGTCTTACAAGTTTCAGGTTTATCTCCTTAAGCCCAGCAGCTCAGCACAAAAATATTTCCAGATGTTGGTAGAGAAACTACAGCAGTATGTCCTATTTGTCCCGCATGTACTTTTACGTAGCTCATGGAGTATACATGTTACATAGTAACCTTCAAGAAGTCTTATCATTTTCATTAGGTACTTTCATCCATCCAATGAAGGTCACTGGACTGGCTCATTGGATTATTTTTTGTGGTATCTCGTTGATTCCTTCAAAAAGCGCCTTTCGTGTGAAATAAGGTATACACCTTCACTCTCTAACATAGTACTATGTACCAGTTGGTAATGTACTAGTCAGAATGCCTTAATTTGTCCTATTGGAATGCAGTGACACTAACAAAGGAAAAGAAGATATTCACTTGGGGAAGCCAGAGAGAGAGAGTTTTGTGAAGACAGTGCTTAGATTGATGGAGAAGGGCCAATATAGCAAGAATGAAGACCTCACTGACACAGTTACTGAAGCAGTTTCAATTCTGTCTTATGTGGAGCCTTCCTTGATTCTTCCTTTCATTTCTTCTAGATTTCACCTAGCTCTTGAGACTGTAAGTGTCTCTGTCCCCCGCTTAATTGTGGCCTACCCAAAGAAACAATTCAGTGTACCAATGTATTATACTCCATTTTCACAGAAGAAGTTGATAAAAAAACGATTGTCATTACTGCTCTTGACTGGTTGTGAACGTCTTTTTCATTCATGTATCTTTTTTTCATGAACAGACAACAGCAATACACCAATTGAACATTGCTCTCTCTTCAGTGTCAGCTGCAGGCCGTGCTTTCCTTCTTTACTCTTCTCCAGCTAACTCCACTGATTTGAAGGAATTCAATAACCTTGTGAAAAAGTTTCTATCTGTTGCTTTGGTCGCATTGGATGCTAATGATCCACCTAAAACTTGTTGTGCAATGGAGCTGATTTGCTCTGTATTCTCTAACGTGAGTTCTGAGCTTATCAATTACAAAATTTGCTCACTTCAGCTAAAAATATTTTGTATTCACTGCCACCTACTTTTTCTATCTTTCTTTTTCTTTTATTTTCTTTTCGTTCAGATACCTACTGCTGGCTTAATGGAGAATGAGATTATGCTAAACAAGATTTTCTGTCTATCAGAGTGGTTAAATGAATTTCTCTGTCGCTTGTTTTGTCTTTTGCGCAATTTGGACTCAGACAACATTGTGTAAGTGTTTAAATTTTGATAGTATTAAAATTTGATTGATCTTCTTACTTGACTTCCTCAAAGGCAACTAGCTTTCCTCTTTTATGTATGCATTCTGAAGACATCTACCTAGTTGGAATTTGTATATTTAATCAGCATTTCTTCTGATCCATACCATTGTGGCAGCCATGATGGTCTGAGGGTACCAACTGCGAAACCAACTTTCATCTGTCAAGAAACTTCCTGCTATTACCTCATGCTTCAAATCCTTCTCAGCAGACTATCTCATCCATTGTTCAAGCAGGTTATAATTAATTTAACACACTAAAATATTTCAACTAAGGATTTTGTTGGTTTATACTTGGTATGACCACTGTACCAACCGTGAATATTGAATAGCATTGGTGTTCTTCAATATCATTTCCTATTTCTGCTGTATTTTCTCTGTTGTGCTTATTTCTCGTACAGGGAAATACTATCAAACCTGTACATGATGTATAGGTAACTACCAACATGGATAGGCTGGTACTATAGTCGAAGTTCTTTTAAACTAAAATTTTGTTCTGTTTTCTTCTTTATTCAGGCTATGGAGAGTATCTCACAATTTGTAATTGAATATTTTCTTCCTGGGGTAATGGTCGAGATTGGTCTACTCTGCTGTGCATGTGTTAAAGCTAAGCCAGAATTGGCTGGGTGCCATCTTCTTAGTAAAATTCTGATAACTACGATATCTTCGTTGAAGCAAATGCCTTCTAGATCTCTGGGGGAAAGCTCCAAGGTATGTTTTCTCATATAAATGCCACCAAGCATTGGTCAGTGACAAGAGTGTACTCTTGGTGGAGCTGCTTCCCAAGATAATAAATATGTAATTCTTTTATTGTCTTTTGAGTTCTGGTACGATAGAAAGGTGACAATTCCAAAACTATCTAGGATATGTTAGGATGGATCCCTGCTATCCTCTTTCTTTTGTCTAAGTATTGCTTAACATTTGATTTAGGTGAAAAGAATCTAACATTATCCGTCTCAGACCAGCCATTATCCTACCTATATGGAAACAATAACCTAGCTTGGTACCAAAGAAGTAAGTTGTAGTTTAGTCATTTGGTGATCCAAAAGTATTTGACTGGAATAAGTAACTTTTGTTCATAAACCTATTAGCCCAAGCCTCATTACCTCCATGGGACCTAAGTTGATTCTTTTGAGAAACCCAATAATTTGTTCTGCAGGATAAAATTTCTCAGGCTTTGGAAATGGTGACGGTTTATCATCTAAATATTCTAGCCAGCACCATTTCCCATGCTGGCCCAGTTTTAGTTCAATACAAGAACGAGCTCAAAGAGGCTATTTCATTGGCATTTGAGACACCTTCATGGAAGGTTTCTGTTTGTTCTCATATTCCTCTTATTCTCTTTTGTGAATCAGTTCAAAATTTAATCAGCTTCACTTTTTTTTTTTAACAGGTCAATGAGTACGGTGGTTACCTACTCCGCTCACTTCTTCGCAGCTTGCTTTTTTATTATCCAATTGACCAGTACAAGTATAAATATTTTTTCTTAATTTTCTTGAACCTTCATTAAACTTTACATATCATGAAATATCTTATAATACACTCTATACTTGACATATTATTTGCTTTCTGTGTTTTAGGTCAATTCCTTGTGAGATAGGTGCATCTATGCTCGATCCATGGTCAACGGCAAAATTTGATCAAATTGATGAACATAATTATGAAACCCTATCTTTTATCCCCAAATGGCACATTCCTAGCAAAGATGAGTCCTTTTTTGCAAATGAGCTCTTGGAGATGCACATTCAATTGGCCTCAGATGGACTTGTCAAGAGTTGTCAGGAACATCAAGACAAAAGTTCCTTTACCAATTTAGGTTCAGATCGAGACAAAATTTCTCGAGTGTTATCTTTTCTTAAGTACTTATACTTACATGCAGTTAAAAAATTATTCATGAACCCAAAAGAAAATGCTGCAAAAAGAAAATATTCTTCGGGGAGAGTATTTAGTACTACTGCTTTTTTTCAACCACTAGCACAGCCCTAATTATTAATAATATTCATGCATTAATTTATAATTTCAGGAGCTGAAGATCATCTCAAAGTGTCCCTGTTGCGCATTAAATGCTCATTGGAAGGTGTGCTATCTTGTTTGCCAGACATGCAGCCCATCTACAAGGATTTAGAGCTCAAATCAACCAAATTTTCTAACTATCTTTTAATTTCTGGATCTAATGGCGCGACTGTTGGTAGTCCAGAGATGAGAGAAAGAGTGGCTCAACTGATCCATTCTACTTGCCCGTATGATTTGCATCACACTTTTTGGGTTTAATTGACTTTAGCATTATGTTTCAGATGTGAATTCTTTATAATTTTTTCCATTATCAATTTTGTTTGTCTAATTTGATGGCTGTAGAGTGAATATATCAGAACTAGGGTAGCAAATGGACTGGCTTGGTCAAATCAGGTTTAGCCATTTAGTTGTTTTGGTTTAGGTGAATTGAGTTAGGTATATCAGCTTTGCCACGACTGGTACAGGCCATTTGATATTTCAAACCTATTTATATTAATGGTTACTCGTGGACTGGGTGTCAATTTATCGACCTTCCAAATGTCTTGTCTTATACATGTTATTTAGGCTACTTCAAATTTTATGATCTCCATGTAATGGCTTTGTTGAATATTTTGGTTGATAGGGTTTGAGTGGGGTCCGAGCCAGTTAACCTTTGATAATTCTGGGGTCCATTGTTGAGTGGTCTAACAACACCATAACGACCTGTAATACTGTTTTTTTATCATTCAATATACATTTTGGATGTCACAGATATCTTCTGAAAGAAAGAGGAGATGACAGCATAGTCCTGCAGCTCACTATATCCATCATTGATTTACTTGGAAACTACGGTTGGTGCTTTGCAGACAATAAAGAAAATTCAATTTAACATAAATCATTACCAGGAGAAGAAAAAAGCATTGACTATATTCTGTTCTGTTGTTCAGGAAGTAATCTGTATGACAGATGGCAGCAACGAAATAGAGATTGCATCTTGGATTCTAATTTCCTAGTTGAACCTCCATTTAATTTTATTAGTTCCTCTCATGCTGTTTGCAAAAAGAGGTATTATATTTCCCAAATTTGATTATACATGCAATTGTGATCCAGAGTTCCTTGTGGATACCGAGATTTATAATACTGGATTAATTCAGTTTCCATACTGTACAGTATGCTCCGTTAGTGCTGGTACTTGGGGTAACACTGATTTGGCGGTACTTCCCAGTTTTTCTCTGACCTTGTGCTGCTATTATGTTATACTTGAAATTGAGGTTTCAAATGTAGCATTGGTGCCTTTTTTGATGGTACCTGCTGGTCGTGTTTGGTGCTCTTATGTACAGAACTAGCCAGAATGACTATTGTTGATTGGTTTTCGAGTATATGCAAAGAAGGTCTCATTATTAAAACATTGTTAAAAGAAGTTTGTCTTTCCATTCTAGGCCAAGGTGGGCACTGATTGAGAAAGTTCATATGCACAATACTTATCGAGCTTCACAATCATCTTACCATAAATTTCGAGTGAATGAAAATTTATCTCCATCAAATCATATGATTTATTTAATGCAAGACCTTCTAGAGTTGTCATTGCACAACTATGATGGAATTCGCTAGTAAGTTCTGGTCACAAACATTTTATTTTTGTCTTTCTTTATGATCAATGCAGTCTATAACTTTTGTTATCAATTGCTGTTTTCAATTTAAACTTGTTGAACAAGGATTCTTCTATAAAAATACCAAAATGTTAACAGGTCAGTCCAGCACCAGTACCTTACAAATGAGTCGCAGTTTTGTATTATGCTCATTCAAATCAGGCCATAACTTTTGAAATAAACATCAATCGAGAAAATTGGGAAGGAATAAAGTTAATTTTTTTGAATTTTTTATTGGTACCAATTTGGCATGAAACTTGAAATGATAAGAAATCCCTGCACATAAAATGATTGAATGAATTCCAGTCTGGCGAGAATATCACTTGCAAGGATGTTCAAACGTTGTCCTTCGCTTGTATCCAAGTTTGTTACTATTCTGGCTCATAAATTGTGTGATAGAAAGACACCAGAACATGTGGTGCTTGGTTCATGCAAGCTTCTCTCTGATGCCACTGTGATTAAGCATCTAAATACGGTACATCTATTTCAAAATTTTATTGAACTACTGGCTATTCCAAATGATAGTAAATGTCATGTATATATATAACACCCTTCAAAATGTGAAATTATGCACATCCACATACAAAATACTATTGCAAAATAGTCATTTTCTTAGTAGTATTGGTGGGGGCGCACAGATCATACTCATATTTCAGTGATGCATATTTATATGGAACTATTTATATTTCGCAGTAGTGTAATAATGGGATGAGTTCAATCTTTCCATCTAGTAAATCAATTAAAATAAAAACCAAAGTGAGGCTTGTACCTATAAAAAATTATAATAATGTAAAAAAAGTTAAAAGTGATTAAACAAAAGTTCATGAGGCTTGTACCTAGAATGTAGTATCATGATAAGATTTTTTAAGTTTTTTGGGGTACATGGGAAATTTTAAAAAAGGTAGTCAAAATGATAGCAATGCAAGTTATTCTCTACTGTGACCTCGTTGTGATGAATCTTGTGGTACATGTAGGACAGAGTGTCATTTTCTTCCTTCATCCTTGGCCTTTTAGAAAGGTACGTTTGATCAGTTTTTCCCTCTCTTGTTATAATATGTGGATCTCCTAACTGAATGTAGTCTATTCTTTGAAGCTTCTATCACGACTCACTGAAGTCTCAGAAGGTTATTACAGAGGTAAATATACTATAGTTCAATTATTAGACATGATTCAAAAGAGCTGCATACTTTTACTAGATACTAATTCTTTTCTTGTGATCTATGGTGACTTGACAGTTGTTCCTGGAATTTAATATGAACTATCCTGGCATACCGGTAGAATTTTCAAAGGTTTTAGATGGTCAGCCAACTTTATTAGAATTGATCTCTAAGATTCGTAGATTAAACTTCTCTTCTACTACACTTCAATGGAGGTAGAGTATCTTTTATTTCTATGTCAAATATCTCAGTAAGTACTTTTCCTTTAGAAACTTCCACTGATGTAACATAACCGTAATGCAAATTGCATTTTTTAGGTATAATTTGATGGCTGACAGAATTCTTCTTCTACTAACGTTGTCATGTACAAATGTTTCAATTTTGCCTTTCAAAATCCGTTCTGAAACAACTGGTCAGTTCTGGTACTTTATGTGGTTTACTTTGTATTTACATTTGTGTTAGTTTCTGTTATAATTGTATAGGCTTGCTGATGAAATTATATATGCTTCTAATCCTTTTTATCTACTAGGTCATTTCCTGGAAAATCTGAAAAGCCAACTCCCACAATCAAGAATGCTTTCCATCACCGCACTCAACTGCCTTTTACAGGGAACTCAAAATGCTGCAATTAATGCCTCTACCAGAGAAACACTCGCTCAATTGCTATTTCAAGATGGTTTCTTAACAGATATATTTACCAAGCTCGCTTTGCTACATGACAATTCTGAAAATGACAACTTGGCCAATAAAGTGATGTTTTACAACCAAAGCATGACTGATGAGGATATAACCCTTTTCTTCTTTGACTTCTCTGCCTCCTGGCCCCGTACTCCTGACTGGATATATCTCGATTCTTTTCCTGGTTTCATCAGTTTCAATTCAAGGTCTGCTAGGGTTTTCAAACGACTAGTGCAAGAATGTGGTGCACCAGCTTTAGCTGTGATTCAAAATGCTATAGAACAGATTTCTGGTTCAGATGACAGATCAAAACGAGCCATTGCATCTGAGGCCTTGGCCGGGTTACTTCACTCAAACACTGTTCAAGTTTCAGATGAGTGGGTTTCTGCTAGTTTAGAGAACATATTGGCAGAGGCATCCTTTGAATCAGTTGAAGACTGGGCTGGATGTATACAATATGCAGTTACTGAAAAAGGAATTCAGGGGAGTGGAGTTCCAGTACTGAGGCAGATCATTTTGGATTCGTTAGTTAGGCATTCAAAAAATATCAAGGCTGTATTGGTGGCTAAGAGGTATTATTTCCTCTTGGTGGCACTCAATGAGTTTTCTCCTGCTATGATGAGTAATGATGAGGTGCGATGTCATAATGAAATTTTTGAGGAGCTTCTTGGAGACCTTGATCATTTTTCTCCTCAAGTAAGATATATATTCCTAGTTGTTCTGTAGGAAAATGATACTGGCAATACAAGATTATTTTGTGATCAATACTTGGTGCCACTGTCACTGTTGTGTACAGTTCGATTTCATAACTGGTACCCATCTGGATTAGGGCAACCTTCTTATAATTTTTTTAGCTTTGCTTATTTTAAGATTAAGATGTGTTTCATACTTCCTGGGGTTTTCCAATCCAAGCAGCTCTGTATTGAGAGTTTGTTTGTTCTTTCTTTTTACTATAATTATTATTATATGGAAATATGATTGTTTATCAATCTTATTTGTTGGTAGGTGAGGGAGGTCGTCGGTGCAACTCTCTGTGTTATATGTTCCAATCTGAAGTTCTTTACCAAATCTCAAAAAACTAATGAAGAGGACAAGAACTCCAAGCAACCAGAGAACATATTGTCTCTATTAGATTCAATAAAGAAGTTGACACACAAAAATGAAGACACTGACACCAACTTAAAAGAAACAGTAATGCTTTTTATTGGAGTTCTGTAAGAACCTTGTCATTTATATTGCATGATGGTTGATGCTTGCTGATTTATTTATGTATTAGATGTTACATTTCATGATGTCATGCTTGAAGTCTGGGAGATCTTCATTTTTATTGGATATGATTGTGAGACTCATTTCTCCAGTCCTATCACTTCAGGTGATATTTCTTCTTTTAGTACAACTTTTTGTTGCTACTGTTTTCTCGGAGAATCTATTTGTTAAATAGGTTATTCCTGATATTTCTGAAATTATGTCAATCGTAAGATAATATAAGCATACATATATTCAACATTGCATGATGCATTCTATCTGATACAGTTTTGGAAAATAAGTTCAGGACACATCAAATAAAGGTTTGTCAAAACTAGCACGAGATGCTTTTGACTTACTAAGTTGGAGAATTTTCCCAAGACCATTTTTGGAAAGCGCAATGGAAACAATCCTTTCTTCAGCCACTGATTCGAACTGGAGAACAAGATGTGCATCGCTTACATATCTGGAAGCCTTCATGTACAGGTTCAAACTTCATTTTCTTACAGGCCATTTGTGTTTTGTTATTTTTTTAGTAGATATATATATATATATATATAGATGAAGGATCAATTAAATATTTATACCTCATCTTTGTATCCCATTTCTCTGCCTATAGCTCCAGTGCTAATGGAAAAAAAAAAAATTCTCGAAAATGGTAAACCTATTCACCATGTTCGGGTAATTAACAGGCACACTTTCATCCTTTCAAGCATGGAGAAATCACAGATTTGGAAAAGCATAAATAAGCTGCTTTCAGATACCCAAGTCGAGGCAAGTTCATGTGTTTTTTCAGAATCAATTTATTAACAATTTAAACAATTTTTTATTAGTAATTAGAGTCACTTGACTCGTTGTAAATACGTATTTTATCAATTGAATTGTTAGTAGGCATTAAAGCCACTAACCTTAAAAAAATCAATTTAAACAAATATTTGACGGTTTATCTTTCAATAAATCAGGTAAGGGAGCATGCCGCAAAAGTTTTAGCAAGCTTAATGAGAAGTGGGGAGGAAGACTTTTCTAATGCTTTTTGTAAAGAGTCATACATAAATGCTCTGTCTGTCCTCAACCGAAATAGGCAGAGGTACTTTTGTTTTTTAAAAATGCACCAAACATATTCATTTCAGCTCCAATTTAGTTTTTTTTTTTTAAAAGATGTAATTTGAGAACCAGCCTTTCGTCTAGTGGCAAAGGCATTGAATATCCTTTGTGTGAGAGGTCTCAAGTTTGAATCTTTGATGGAAGATTCCTAGTGGATATTTGAGTTGGGAGGCTTGATCTCCAACCTTTACTCAAAAAAGAACTCCAATCTTAATACATTCCAACTTTCTATATCAATTAGTTAATTACAGTTGCAGGTATCAAAATTCATATTCTGCTCTAGATTCTAAACATGGAGTTGTTCTCGCTTTGGCTGCTTCTGTCTTGTCAGTACCCTATGACATGCCGAGGTAGTAATTCTTCATCTTTTCTATGAAAAAAGAAGACAAAATAATTCTAACTTAAAGGCTGCCTTTTAAGGGTCTTTAATTTGGTCACCTACTGCTCTTGGCAGCTTCTGCCAAGCTATCAAAAAAATTTGGTCACCTACATTTAGGGGTCTGGTGCAGAAAAATGCTTTATAAAATAAGTATAAACTCTTGATATCTGGTTAAAGTACTTCAGGGCTAGTTGAGACTGAATACAGACAATTCAGAAAATGTAGCTTAAATGAGTCTTAATTGCTCAAATGAAGGTTTATCAGAGCAAATAGGGGGGCATTGAGTCTAAATTTCACAATTGAAAAATTGGAATTAAATGACAAAGTACAATACGAGTACCATCTCATTTTGGTATATTGGAATTTCTTTTTACATTTTTCAGAAGAAGAACCACTTGTTACCGTTTTAATTTCTAATATTTATTTTCACACTCTGTTAATAATTTTACAGCTGGCTTCCAAATTACGTGACCTTGCTAGCACAGTTTATTACAGAGCCATATCCAACTAGATCTACGGTTACAAAAACAGTAGCAGAGTTCAAGCGAAGTCATGCTGATACTTGGGATATTCAAAAGAATGCTTTCACTGAAGAACAATTGGAGGCAAGTCAAGAGTTTTACTTTTACTTTATGTTCTTTTGACAGTTTATTTTTGTATGTCGTCTGACTTCTTTTCTGGTAAAATTTCAGGTTCTTGCAAATACATCTCTTTCTGCCTCGTACTTTGCTTAAAAGAATCATCGTTCATCTTCGTTTTCTATAGAAATTTTGTTTCCTTATTAAGGGAAAACAGCCTTCATTCTTACAATTATTTTTTTTTTCTTTTTCCCTATGAACAGAGTGGGCACAAATTTCTATATCAACTTTGGTTTCGTTTTGTTCTTATTATTTCATTATCGAGGAAAGAAACATATAAATTTGTAAATGCAGTGAGATAGCACTCAATATTTGTTAGAAAAAAAATAAAACTGGTCAATTGTTGCACCTGATTGAGTTGGTGCATATATCTCATGCCAGCAGCCAGCTTTATTTATTAAAGAACAAGTAGCCAAAATTAGTTATGGACAGAATATAGTCAAACAACACTATAAATATATTCTAGCAGAACTTTTTACATAATATTCATTGTATTTTTTTTTTATTGAGCACGAATAAATGCAAGTATGGAGAATAACCTTTGAATATTGGAACACTTTGTTCACATTATGAAACACTTTGTTTTTGATTGAAGAATATACTAAGAAGAAAGTTAACAAGACCTTTAAGATTTTGTACGAAGGTCGAGAAGTTAAAGATTTAAGAATATTGCTACATCGAATATTGCAACTCATAACACTCCTTGTTCCCCGCATTTTAATGTCATGTCTCATGACATTTCATAATACAGTATGAGGATTAGAATTAAATACAATGGGCTAGAGTTATATAAGCTATTGAGAGATCGTAGTGGCTTCCGACATTTTTATTAATATCCAAAGTTTAATACAAATTATTAATTATACCCAGATTTCCAAACTTTCGCGAAAACTACCCAAGCCGGCCAGAAAATGGCCGGCTTAGGTACCAGAGTAAACCGGCCATTTTCTGGTCGGCTTACTCCATTTTTTATTTTTTTTTATTTTTAGAGAGAGACATTATGAAGATCAAAGTATTGAAATTTAACACTGAAAATTTGAAAATTTTTGTTTAAATTTTTTGTTATATTACTTCTTTTGATATATAATTAGCAAATTTATACTAAAATATGTTATATTAATTGAAATTATGTTGAATAACACTAAATTATGTTAAATTACGTTAAATTACATTAAATTACATTAAAATACGGTAAATTAGGCTAAAATACGGTATGAATATGGACGATATCTTCACTAAAAAGGGGAAAAACGACGATGAAACTTCAAACGGTCATAAAACGGCGCTCGAGTGTCCGATTTCAGCAAATGACCACTTTTCGGAAAGCTTGTGAAATTACGCATGCGTCTGTGCCCACGATGCCGGATTCCGAAATTCAGAATCGCCAAAAAACTAAGGAAATAGCATCAAAACTTGAGTTGAAGTTTCCGATTAAGATTTTCATTTCTATTATTCAATCCAAATAGCTCAGTAAATTAGTTACATAATGAACTTGTAGAATACCAATTTTTACTATTTTCGGAATTTTTTTACTATTTTTTATGATTCATGAAAGATGAGCAAAATCAGTCTACTATAGCGTAATTTTATGTAGTTTAGCGTAATTTACTGTATTTCAGCATAATTCGCGAAGTTATTGTAATTTTACGTAATTTAGTATAATTGAACATAATTTATTGTAATATAGTATAATTCAATATAATTTCAAGTATTCTAGCGTATTTTAGTATAAATATGCTAATTATACATCAAAAGAAGTAAAGGAGGAATCAAGTTACAACAACCATTTTTTTCATTTTCAAAGTCCAAATCGTCGATCCAAACCGTTCAACATGATTATCTAAATAAAATGTGCTTGCAGATCAAATTTTACATTTTTTTGAATTTTTTTTCTATTTATTAAGATGGGTACAAAATTCAATGGTCTGAATATGACTATTTTTTGTAAAATACTTAATAAATAGTAAACAAATTCAAAAAAATGTAAAATTTGATCTGGAAGCACAGTTTATTGTGGAATTCATGTTGAACGGTTTGGATCGACGATTTGGACTTTGAAAATAAAAAAAATAATTGTTGTAACTTGAACCCTCCTCAAAGAAGTAATATAACAAATAATTTAAACAAAAATTTCAAATTTTCAGAGTTAGATTTCAATATTTTGATTTTCATAGTGTCTCTCTCTAAAAAAAAAAAAAAAAAAAAATGGAGTAAGCCGGCCAGAAAATGGCCGGTTTACTCTGGTACCTAAGCCGGCCATTTTCTGGCCGGCTTGGGTAGTTTTCGCGAAAGTTTAGAAATCTGGGTATAATTAATAATTTGTATTAAACTTTGGATATTAATAAAAATGTCGGTAGTGGCTTCCTGCATCGCTGAAATTCTACTTTTTTTCAACATATATTATGGAGAATCCCCTGCTGTTCCATGAAATATGTGTAGTTAAATCACCCTGGATATGGCGCCATGGCGGTGTTAAGCCTCTTTGAAATTCATTAACATCTTAATCCTGCCGAATAATGTTTTCTTAGCGGAAATAAAACTTTACTTTCTTTAACCTTAATCATGACAGAACTTTAATTATTAAAAATAAAGAGAGATGAGAAAGGGGAGGTAGCTCTCCTAGGACGGTTAAGAGTTCGATTTCCCCATCTGCGAAGGTTTTCAACAAAAAAATAAAGAGATAAAAATAAACAAGTCCTCTATACATTTTTTTTTCCAAAAATTACTCCCTCCTAATATAAAATATAACAAAATTTAAGTCTCCTTCGTCTATCCTTCCCTTTACTTCCTACTTAAATTCGGAAGCACGCCCTAACAATATCCTCCAACACATTTAAAAGTTAGTTCGAAAGGTTGAACTAAATTACAAATGTAAGTGCCAACAACTATACCTAATTGAAATGCGGAAGGCGACAGCTTAATAGATATTATGCTACGGGTTAAGCACAAATATATCTAATTGAAAGTAATTTCGACAGAGAAAATTTAAACTATGCCAAGTGTATTTTTTTTTTTTTTTTTTGAGGAAAAGCCCTTGGGCATTATGCCAAGTGTATAATTAACTATACTAGGAGCTTAACAGCAGTAATAAAAAATCTAAGCAGATATAAGCATCCCAAAGGACAGTTATTGCTTAACAACCATGAACAGAAAATGTAACAAATCAAAAGAATGTGTTCCTTATTGGGAAAAAAAAAACAAAGTAAATGATTTTCTATTCTATAACAATCTCATCCTTAATTCATCAGGGAGTGAAGACATAATTTCCAGTTTAACCAAAATACGTGAACTCAAAACAAAAGATTAAAGATAAAATAAATATCTAACCAAATAGATTACTACTCATGGATGATATCAACATCCCAGTCTTAAGCTAAGTAGATAGATTCATAATAAATCAGGGAAAAGTCATCTCAGATGTATCACTTGCTATGGCAAAAGTGCCTTTAGCCTTCCAATCAACTTCCAATTTTTTTTTTTTTTCCTGCTTCCAGTTCAATCAATCTTGACTGAAGAAAAGAGGTAATGCACAAAAGTAAAAGACACAAGGAAACCAACCGTACCAGTTGACAGCAAAATGGCAAGTGCCATGATCAGAGAATACCCCAGGTACAGTATTGCTGAGACAGGTCCACTCAAACTCCTCAGGTCAAATATCAAATAATTTACCGAGTAAAGAAACACATAAAGTGCAACAGACCCAGATGCGAAAAAACGACTTCCACCACCACCTCCAATCTTCTACACAGAGATGCATGTAAGTCAAAACCACGGATACCTCTGCACAAACAGTTACAAGCAACAGAAGCACCACTAACAAAAACCCAAAGACATAGTAAAACCTCCCAAGCCAGATGCTCGTCAGAATGAAGAACAGTTCAATGAACAGTGTGCCAAAGGGGAGCGTACCAGCACCAAGTACCAGTAACCATGATGGGTACTTCCTTTCTGGGATCTCTCTTGGTATCTGGTTGGTGCGCACCGGGTAGTCAATTGGGTCAGCACGGGTACCTAGAAAGCCACCTACTAGGGTAAGCGGAACCGAAATGCAGAACCAGAGTGCAAGAAGTGTGAAGAAGAGAGAAATTGGTAAGGCCCCAGTACTCTTACTTCCCCACAGAATGAAATTGAGACATGTGAGAATGAGAAAAGAGATGCCAGGGAAGAAGCATGCAATATACCATGCCACCGACCGCCATCCATCAGAACCTCCTTTAATGGTACGCCATAGACGAACCCCCACATAACCAGCCGCAATACCCAAAAACAAGTACAAAACTATCATACCAGTTAGAAGCATGCCCCTAGAAGCAGGCGACATAAACCCTAGTGCAGCAAAAACAATTGTAACCACCGCCATCCCCAGAATTTGCACCCCATCTCCTACCATCACACAAGAAGTGTTGAGTTCTCAGGTTCTCTAAATACATCACCCACCACCAATTTCCAACCCGATAATTCCTCTACCATATGTGCTTGCGCCTCTTTGTCGAGCTCCTCGTATTTCGCAAGGTCTCTGCGCACAGTACGTAGAAATATGACAAATACGATACTGGGCCAAGAACAATATAACCATGACAGAGTTCATGATAGATAACCAATGTATCTTCGCACCATTCATTTTCAGATACGCATCCCACCGAGATGGCCATTTGATATCACTTTTCACAAATTCTACATCATACGTAAAGCTTATCCTTTCATTCTCTTTTATTTGTTGAGACCTTCCTATCTCCACTGGGCAGTATACTGGGTCTATTTTTTCATACATGCTAAGCTTTGACAAGTACCCTGGGTCCCGTTTGAAACTACAAGGAGTGACCTCGAAACCCACAATCCGATAACCCGACATATTTTTGTTATCGGTCTCTGAAATCATCCCAAGACCCTCCTCTCCTGTAGTAATGATCTCCACATTGCTACCATCATACTCGTGCACAAAGATTTTAAACCTCAAGTGATTTATAATATAAAATTGATCAGTACCAGTAGGTGCATACCCAATAGGATACCCAGTCCACTGAATAAATTGCCCGTTTTGCTCAGTAAACCGCATGACAGGTAAGTTATCAAGCATCATGTTCACCTGGTACAAGTCACGGCTTCTCTCTTTCAGTACTTTGACATCTTCCTCAGTAAGTGTTTTGGTGGTACAGAGGTACAGTGACTCGTTGACATTCACCTGAAATTTGTATGGGGAATTGTCAATTTGATCCCCCATCAAGAGCTCACCTAGATTCTCAGCACTTTTTTTAATGCCATCTTGTGGTTGGCAAAAGGGTAGGCTGTAGTAAGAGAAAGGGAGCTCAGTTTCAATGGAAGTAAGGGAATTAACTTTTGCGAATATGGCCTCGCCTTGAGAGTAGGTATGCATGTAGCTTCCCGGAAGATAGAAGGCATCGGTTTTTGGGAAAACTAGGAGGAGAAAAGGTAACAGATGAAGAATTAGAGAAGTGGGTGTCATTTTGAGTTTCAGTGAATTTTGGGGTAGAGTTGGAGATTGGTGTGCTTTTCTATGGCCTATGTCGCCATAAACGGAACCTGAAATCAAGAATAATTTCGAAATTAGACAAAAATGGAGATAATAAAATAACTTTAGACGAGCCTAGATCCAAAATAAAATATATTTCGTATTGGTGAATAATGGTAGCATTTGTGAAATGACAGTCCTAGATCCAACAGCACATGTCCTAATGCCGCCTGTAACCTAAGCTGTTTCCCGTACTAACAGAATATCCTTCTTCCTCGGATTCTGTACAAGAATCGTACAAAAGATTACAAAAAAAATCGAGATCCCCACCGAATTATGAGCATATATCCAACACAATTAAGTTATCATTTGGAGAACAAAAACGATCAAAAAATGTGCAAATACAAAAGATCCATGTAGTGATTCGAATACGCAAACCTATTCAAACGAAAAAGAAAATCGAGGCCGCAATTTCTTCGTAAAGGCTTTACCTTCCGTGAAGAGAAGAGAGCGCCTCGATCTGGATCTCGTTATCTTCAGTTTTTTTTTCCCTTTTTGTTTACTTTTTTGTTTACTTTTTTGGGAGACTTGTGCTGTGTGTCGGTTTGTTGGAGGGAGAGAGCGTAAGTGATAACTGAAGAAAAACGTCGGTGCAACAGGCTATGGCCTATGGTCTATGGATCCAATTCCCGGCGCGCGACCGCCGTGATTTCTGGACGTGAAAGTTCTTTCCACGAAAGAATTACGAGGGTGTTGAAATGGAATGATCGGTTGGTAGGTTAAACATGTAGGAGCACGTAGAAATACGCGGTAGGATGAAAATTGTAGGATACCTCGACCCGCTAAAATTGTAATGGTCAGCAATCGACTAAAACTTTCAGAAAAAGTAACAAGATGGAGGGACGTTCAAATACCTTCATTTTTGTGCCTATGTCGTACCTCTACTTTAAAAAATTTTAATAACTTAAAATTTAAAACTTAAAAGTCAATATAAAATTATTGGATATGATCTACATTATTTTATTTATATATTCATAAAAGATTATCACATTTCGATTTTGTTTTTATGTGAATCAATAAGTTCAAAAATCAATGTCTAGAAATTATCCCCATTAATACGTTTTTTACAAGCTCTTGATGACAACCAAAACAAAATTAAAATGTTATAATTTTTTACACGTATATAGATAAAATGATGTAGATCATATCTAACGGTTTTATTTTGACTTTTAAGTTTTAAATTTTGAGTTATTAACAACTGCTTGAATTCAGGGAGGGCACAATGACCGAAGCAAAGCCAAGGGCGAATTCATGGTGTTTTCAACAACCACCAGCAGCGAAATTCAATTCTCCCAACACAAGTGATGATCATCTCAACGACGAGTGGCAGCAGGTAATATCGAAAAGACACAAGAAATTAAGAGACAAGACATCTCAACAACAAGCTAGAGGTTTCTCTCCAAAGGTACATCCAGAATTCAACAGAGCCATTAAGGAAGGTAGATGTTTCCGTTGCCTAGCCACAGGGCACCAAAGAGCTAACTGTAGAGAGCCACCAAAGTGCTTCAAGTGCCATAAATTTGGGCATTACTCATCCAGCTGCAAGACGCCTATAAAAGCTCCAGTTGTTAACACAAAGTAGCACCAACCCAAACCAGAGCACCAAAGAGCACCTCAATATCAAACCTACGCAAACATTGTCACTGGGAAACAAACAACGGAGTTGATAGAAGAGTTTTGGGACCAGAGGCCAGAGGAAGAAGATGTATATCTCACCTCGGGTCATATTCTAAACCCAAACAATGAGTTCCTTTTCTCTGCTGCATATGTCTCTATCACAAGGGGGCTGCCAAGTGCCGGCCTCCCATGGGCAATCAAAGACAAACTAGTGCAGACACATGGCGGCCACATCGAGCAATATAAGGTATTAAGATCGACGATACCGAGTATTTGTTGGTCTGCATCAACGAACAAACTTTGACAGCAGTGGTCCAGCATGGACCGTACGACCTACCGACGGGGGTGACGATCACCCTCGCTAAATGGACCCTTACGGGGGGTATGTCCTTCACACCCAATGCATACGAAGCCTGGATCAAACTCATCGGGCTACCGTATCAGCTGTGGAATGATGACGAACTCCGGAGGGTTGTTGCAAGGATTGGTAAAATGAGATATACCATGCCTTATGGTTTACACTCAGGCCAATTCGAACACATCACCATGCAGATGGATACCAAACACCCCAGCCACATTCCGCATTTCCTGAGGGTAAGAATCGGGGATTTCTCGAAGAAAGTCAGAGTTCAGCTATTGGGCTAGAGAGTCGGTCATGACGGTTACTTCCTACCACCGGTACTGCCAAACCAGACTCGGCCATCGAGGGTGCAATACGTCCCATATCAACAAAATCATCGCAGCAGACCTTCTCCCCCCACCGATATCTCAGAAGAATCCGAGAATAGCAACGGATCAGGCGACGGAATCTCGCAGTGGGCAGTAGGCATCAGAGCAAAAATTCCACTGAAGGTCAATACCAAAAAATCACGGGTCCTCAGAGATCAAATTGCGGTTAAGATCCGAACCAAATCCAGACTCCTTTGGAAGAAAACCCAAGTAAAACAGGTTGTAGAGAAGAAGAGGAGATGGGTTAGGAAGACGAAACTGACATCTGGGGCCACACCATGTGGATCTGTTGTGGCAAGATCTCCTGTGGCAATCTCTAAAGGGGCAACTGAACATACCACACCAAAGGTAACTAGGATTCAAATTTCTCTGGGGCCTAAAGAGCTAGGTGTTGTACTGGTGGTATGGGGAAAAGAATTAATCTCTAGAGTGGTACACCAACCATACACAGAACTCTCACGCCTCAGAGATTTCTTCAATCTCAACTGCCTAGGTACCTATACACACTGGTTTAATGCTCTGCAGGGGGCGACAATCAGTTTTAGGCAGGGAATAAAGGGATTTGATGTGTGTATTAATGGCGCACCAGAGACACAGCTGTCTCAGCTCAAGCAGCAGCTTTCTCTTTCTGGGCTGAAAGAACTACATGCTGGGCCTTTCAAAGATTTATCTAAGAATTTAATTGCTTCCAGTGGACCTCAAATCGGGGCTGCATCCGGACCCTCTCTGGTTATAAAGCCGCACCCACTTACTAGGCCTCACCTAGGGATGGCACCTGGACTACAACAACCATTGGACCTAAACGGGGCCGGAGATGCTATAGGGCTGCAACAAATAGCAGACCCCCCAACCGGGTTGGGGCCACAGCTGGGCTCCAACCTGTAACGGACCCCCTAAACGGGTTTGGGTTTATAGCCAGCCTTCACATAAGTCAGGACACCCCAATTGGGTTCGGGCATCACTACCCCCAGTAAAACCATTTAAATGGGACTAACCAAATGGAACTAGAGACCACCGAGCTTGAGGAAGGAGAAGCCAGCGGACCTCCTGGGTTTGCTAACAACAGAATAAATGGATTCGGGAGCCAATCGCCAACTGGGGTAGAGCAAGTGAGGCACAGCCCCAGACTGTCAAAGAAGAACAGGGGGCCATACGTTGCCACTGTCAACAGGGCCCGCCGGCTCAAGGAAAATCAAGAAATTACAACACCGAGCAAAGCTAATTAGCCAAAGAAGCAGTTCAAACAGGCGGATCTCACCTACATGCAAACTCTAGACCCGCTGTCTTCTATCCAAGCTGAAGTCGTGGTATGTACCGCTGGAATTGAAATTGATGAGAAGCTAGAGGAGAAATTGGCGGCGCTGGTTGCTCTTGACTCAGCGGCGCAGTGCCTAGGTAGCCAAGGCAGCACTTAAAAAAGGGGAAGATAGTCTTTAGAGTCACATTTTGGTTCAATGATCTGTGACTCTTTGTTTTGGGCATGGATCAGATCCACACAGGCCACCTTAGTAACTATAAGCATTTTAATTCTGTTAGAAATGGTAGTTCGAAATAGTAGCTCAGTAGATGATCAGTGTTGTAACATGGGTCCCTTTGCTAGCTGGAGTTAGTACCAGTATAGTCGAAAGGGGAATTTATTTCTTAATCTGGTGTTATGGCTACTGTATTTTGTAAACTTGCAAGAGGCAAGATGTAAGGTATCCGTTTTTAAGGCAATGAAATTAAGCTTTCCCTTTCAGCGTGTTGTTCCTGTGCTCTCTGTGAAATGTTCAAAGATTTACTCTTTTCATGAATTTGGGGTGTCCATGCATTCAGGAAGGTCCCTACTTGATGAGTTCTTAAAAATTCAGCCAAGTACATCGGGCCTGTCTAAGAGAACTACAACAACAAACGAATTATAAACCATCATACAAATTCATCTCTTGGAATGTGAGAGGAGCAAATGAAAGGGAAAAGAGGTTGGCAGTTCGGCAAACCATTATCTTGGAAAAGCCCGATATAGTATGTTTGTAAGAGACGAAGATTGCCGACATGACCAGTCGGACAGCAAAGGAATTATGTGGAAGGAAATTATATCAGTTTGCAACTCGAGATGCTGAAGGCACTCGGGGCGGAATTCTCATTGCATGGTCCAATAAAAAATTCTCACTTATCACCACTACTGTAAAAACTTTCTCATTATCTTTACTTCTCAAATGCGAAGACTCCTCCACCTTTCTATATACGGGGGTGTACGGCCCCTCTGTCAGAACAAATAGACGAAGCTTCTTCCAGGAGCTAACAAGCCTCAAACCCTCCAACAATACCCCGTGGAAAATAAGCGGGGATTTCAATGTCACCATGAGACAGGAAGAAAGAAATAATCCTAATTCGGATTAGAGAGGATCACTCACATTTGCAAGATTAGTTTCTGATTTAGATCTACTGAACATCACTTTACAAGGAAGGAAATTGATAGGCCTAAATTATATACATGTTCGGTCTGATTTTTACCACATAATAGCACCAAATATCTTGTATTTTAGTAGAGAATAGAATGAAATATATCCAAGAATCAAGTTACTGCCAAAGTCTATTTAAGTTACAGAAATTGAAGCAAATTGTAGATCTTCTCGCAAGCTTTCCTGAAAAGTGATAGAACACTGAAAACGGAGTTACGGATCATGAGTTATGTCCCGTTTGAATTTCAGAAATTCAGAGCACAACACAGGGAGAAACCGAGCGCAGTGCGGACGCACTGACTCAGAGTGCGGATGCACTCAGCCATCAGACACAGAAAATAGAAATGTCCGAGCGCAGTGCGGACGCACTCGGGCCGCACTCGATCCGCACTCAGCGACATACAGTTCGTATTTTGGCCATATATTGGTCGTACGAACTCCGATTTAGGTGATTCAAAGCTTGACGCAACCAGGACAAAGAGATCTACAACTTTCATGAAGGAAATAAATCCAAATTCGGAATATATAATTCTGTACAACCGCATCAATGGACCGCATCAGCCCGAAAAACTGCTAAATATGGAAAGTTAGTGGGCTTAGTGGGCGCCAAAATTAGAATAACTTGGTCTCCAAGTTCATAATCACAGAATTAGAAATATAGAAGTTAGTAGGACTTAGTGGGTGCTGAAAATATAGCAACTTGATCTCCAAGTTCAGAAAATGACTAAGTTAGTGGGCGCCGAAAATAAAACTGACTTGATCTCCAAGTTCAGAAAATATATATAAGGCTAAGGAGACCACAGGAGAAGAGATCACTGCTCATCATTGCTCAATTGAAGTTATTCTGCTCCACTTTTCGGCGGTGATCAAAGTTGCGAAGGAAGAGAAGGAAGAAGTCGAAGGTTTTGCTTGAGCGACAAGGGAAGAACTTGGGCAGGAACTAGGAGATTGGTTGTATTATTTTCTCTTAAGTATTTTCTCAGTTTTTACCATGTTTATCTTCGTATTTTCTTGTGGATGATTGCTTCTCCATGAGAGGCTAGTTTCTCTCTAGGGGTTTAGGTCATGTAGCATGAACTTGTTAATTCTATTTTACTCGGATTTTAGTTTTTATGATGATTGTTTGATTTGATGTTAATTTCTGTGATTTATTCTTTATGAATTTTATTAGTACTTGAATCATAATCACCTGGTTAGGGTTTATTGAATTGAAGTAACTTGAAATCGCGTTGATCGTGTCTTTCTGCTTTAAGTTTATTAAATTCTAGCAGTGGTCAAGGTAAGGACAGTACTAATTGAAATCATAAATACATATCTTAGGATTTGGATTAGAATCGACCGTACTTTGAATATCCAACCCGGAACTATAGGAATTAAGGTTAGGATTTGGTGAAGGACTTAATCGTGAAGTCAAAACCTAATTAGGACACCTTAGAACAAATATCGATATATACTTTGGAGCATGTGACTTAAATATCCCTCTAGGTAGTGACAGCCCTAGAATTCGAGAACATTAATCCATCCACCCAAAGTATTTGTATTAATATTTGTTCCAAAGGCTAATCAACATAGGTTAGAAACTCGTCATAATCAAACATGAATTTAAACAAACCGAGTAGATAGAATTAGCAAGGGATTGTGGACCGAATACCCCTAGACTTCTCCAACTTGATTTTCACCCGACTTTTAATTGCTTTTTGTTACGAAACTTTAATTTTCCTTTAAAAACAAAATTACACAAAACCCCCCTTTTTACTTTTATTGTTTAGTTTTAGAAGTAGTTTTCTTATTAAAAATTGGTATTTCCCTATCTCCCTGTGGATCGATACCTAAAATACTACAATTGATAGGTTGTGCGCTTGCAACTAACCTATTCATTGGGTACGAAGGTCTATAAATATTAAAGGCAAAAAGAGTATAAAAACACCATACCTAAAATACTCAACAAGCTTTTTGGCGCCGTTGCCGGGGAGAGTAGGATAGATACTAGTTTTAATTTTAGGAAAATACTTTTAATTCCTTGTTTCCTTATTTACCTTATTTCTTTTCAGAAAAATTAAAAACCCAAGAATAGTTTATTTCCTTTTTTACAATTTCTGAAATTTACTTTCCTTATTTTAGAAAAATCCAAAAATATTTACTTTTCTTATTTAAATTTCTGCACTTTACTTTTCTCTATTCTCTCTCTTTCACATCTCATCTCTTCTCTTTTTCTCTCTTGCAAATTTGAGCATTGGCCCCCATCACGAGGAGACAAGCATCAAAACTCAAGGCCGGCGAATCCTCTTCTCAACAAATGGCGGGCCTAAACAATAATCTACCACCTCCTCCACACAACAACAACAACAACGGAAATGGCTGCAATCGCCAACAAGGCCACCGCTTCGGTTTCATTCCTCAAGGCCAAGATCCACGCGACATTAAGCCCTCTCTCATCCACTTACTTGGCCAAAGTCAATTCGGGGGAGCCATAAACGAAGATCCACATGCCCACTTGGCGGTCTTCGAAGAATCTTGCAGCACTTTCGCTCGAGAAGGAGACGAGCTAGACAACCTCAAGCTCAAATGCTTCAACTTATCCCTCCGAGATAATGCAAGAATATGGCTAAGGACCGTGAATCGGGACCACATAAGAAGATGGGACGACATAGAGAAGTTATTTTTAGAAAAATACTTCCCCCATCCAAAACCCAGCACTTCCGAACGAAGATCACTACGTTCAAACAAGCCGAGGGAGAGTCTTTGACCGAGGCATGGGATAGATGGGCAGAGCTACAACACTTGTGCCCTAACCATGGCCTTGACATGTGGTTGCTTTTTCAATTCTTCTTTGCAGGTTGTACAATAACCACCAAGACTCACTTAAATTCAGCCGCAGGAGGAAACATGTCGAAGATGGATCCCGAACAAGCCATGTTAATGATTGAAGATATGGCGATCAACCAAAGGGAGTGGACGGCCGAGAGAGGTGGGCGAGCCCAAACCACACCTGGGAATTTTAAAACCGACGAAGTTACCGCCTTGAGAGCCCAAATGGAAGCCTTGCAACATCAAGTGGCACAAATGCAAAATGTCCAAGTCCGTGACGAAGAAATGCTTCCTGCCAGTATTTGTGGAGAGGCGACTCATATCACCGCCGATTGCAAAGTCCTTTTAGAAGGAGAGGAAGTCGAACAAGTAAATGCAATGTTTACAATCAAGGTGATAAGATGAACGATCCGATCTACAATAAGGTTAGGCTAAATGATAATTTCAATTCGAATACATACAACCCTAACACAAGGTGGAACCATCCAAATTTCAAGTAGATGACTGAAAATGATAACTCCAATCAATACCAAAGTAATTCCAGTCAATACCAAAATCAGTTAAATCAAAACTTGTACCAAGGACCTTCTCAAAATAACAAACTAGAAAAATTGATAGAGGGCCTTGTGATATCTCAAAACGAGTTCATGAGCCAACAAAGAAACATCAATACCGATATTTCAGATTCCTTGAGGAATTTGAACAATAGGTTTGAGTTTTTAGAAACTAAAACGAAGATGCTAGTGACACAAATAGCACAACAAGTATCTTCGTTCCTCTCGTCAACAAGGCACACTTCCGGACAAACCCGACATCAATCCACGAGAGCATGCGAATGCTGTGACCTTGAGGAGTGGCAAGGAATACGATGAACCAATCCAACCACAAGGACTCCCTCAATCCACACAATCTGAACCGATTTCAGCCGCACCAATTGATCCACCAATTGCAACAACTCCGGAAGAGCCTCACAAAACGGGTAATTCTAACTCAACAAAGGTACAAAAATCTGAAACTCCAAAGTATGTTCCTCCTCTTAGGTTCCTACCTTTTCCACAAAGGTTGGTAAAGAGCAAACTAGACCAACAATATGCCAAATTCATTGAACAATTGAAAAAACTGAACATTACCATACCTTTCACCGAGGCAATTGCACAAATGCCAACCTATGTCAAGTTTCTCAAAGAAATATTGTCAAACAAAAAGAAACTTGAAGAGGTCGGAACCATCTCCCTAAATGCGCAATGTAGTGCACTTTTCTTGACCAAACTACCTCCCAAACTTAAGGACCCCGGTAGTTTTACTATTCCATGCAAAATTGGGGAGACCGAATTCAATAGTTGTTTGTGTGATTTAGGTGCTAGCGTATGTTTAATGCCAAAAGCGGTTTATGAAATGCTAGGTCTAGGAGAATTGCAACTAACAAAAATGTCGCTCCAATTAGCGGATAGATCCGTCAGATACCCGATAGGAATTATGGAGGATGCAATTGTCAAAATTGGTAAATTTTTCTTACCGGTAGATTTTGTTGTGGTGGAGATGGAAGAGGATACACAAACTCCCCTTCTATTGGGACGTGATTTCCTAACCACAGCAGGTGCAATCATAGATGTGCGTGATGGAAAGATTTCTTTCCGAGTAGGTGATGAAAAGGTTGAATTTAATGTTTTTAAATCTCTCCAATTTCCATCTAATGATAATGATTCGATATGCAGGGTAGATGTTTTAGACTCTATAATTGATGATCATTTAGATAGGATAAAGGAAGGAGAACAACTGGATGAAATTCTGGAAGAAATCGATAAAGAAACAGCTCAAAACGACGAAAACAACCAATCGTGCGGCCTAGGTAGCCTACATGAAACTTTGCAGAGCCAAGTTTTTGTTGTTTCAACATGCACAACACCACTGAAGGTCGAACTCAAACCATTGCCAACAACCCTCAAGTACGAATCTCTTGGCTCATATGAGACACATCCCGTCATAATCAATGCCGCCTTGAACCAAGAAGAGAAGACAAGGCATTGGCACTACAAACACATCGGAAGAAGTTTTCAAGAAGGACCATATCGAGTATCATGAGTTTTCAATCATGGTGCCTTCGAAATCTGGAGCGAAAGAACAGGTTCATTCAAGGTCAATGGACAGCGGCTCAAACATTTCATTCAAGATGAACCGATTATCGAAAAGGAGGCAATTGCCCTCGATGATCCACCACCTTTAAACTGAGCCTCAACAAGTCGAGCTCCCGACGTTAAACCGAGCAACATCTTGTGAGTTTCTATTTTTCTTTTTTTAATTTTCTCTTCTAGTATGAATTAACACATTGAGGACAATGCTTTGTTTAAGCTGGGGGGAGGTTAAATGAAAAACTGAAATTCACAATTGTATCTTGCATTTAGTTTAGGCATGTTTAAATTTTTTTGTTTAAAACTAGGGTTTTACCTAACCTTGAATAGGATCCAGTCCGACTTGTTAGGATGTTTACCTAGTTTTGTGTCATGCATTTTGTTGATAAATTTGAGTAATTGGCAAAATTAAGAGTATTGATGCAAAATTTTGAATAATTTTAGGTAAACCATTGGAATAATTTGAAATGACCACATAATTTGACGAAAAACTTTGTGGAAATAAAGGTGTTTGAAATTGGGCATTAGAAATTCAAATTTATTAGAGAAGCTATTTAGATTTGGGAATTTTAAATTTAGAAAGATTGAGATATCCATAAGTATGAAGGAATACTTAGGGATGTGTGTATTCATGGTATATGCATATATGTTGAGAAATTGGGTAAAAATTGAAAATTTTGAAAATAAAAAGTGACTCCAATGACCTATGTTACGGCTTCATAACGTACTTATGGTTATGAGTCATTAGCACTCTTGCTCCGCTAGTCTCCCGATAAAATTGACATTCGTGTTAGTGGAAGGGTTAGACTAAGAGCATGCAAAGCAGTCTTGAATTAGAACGGTTGGGTACAGTTAACTACTTGTAACTAACCGGTGCTTAAATGAGGATGGGAAAAATAGTGCTAAATCATGCAAGAGATTCAAAATGAGAAAATCAAAAGCAACAACAAAAATGTGAATATGCATGTATCAACACACGTAGTCCGCAAAATTTCTAACCTAAGCTTGATTCAAGCTTGGGGGAATTTGAAAATTCCACGTTTAAGATAGCATTCCTTTTAATCAATTTGGGTAAACAAAGTTCATAAATTCTAGACCTTTAAGGAAATAAAAGTTAGAGTAATCAAATTATGGGTTGAGTCATAATTATCCGAGAGTTAAACTTGAAATTTGGGAAGTTTGCATTAAGGCTTTAATTTTTGGCAAAATCATATAAATTTTTCACTTGAGAAAACATACTTGATATAAGGTGTATCAAAGAGATCGAATATTAGCTCAAGTTAGATTTTGCTTGGGGACAAGCAAAGTTCAAGCTTGGGGGAATTTGATAGGCCTAAATTATATACATGTTCGGTCTGATTTTTACCACATAATAGCACCAAATATCTTGTATTTTGGTAGAGAATAGAATGAAATATATCCAAGAATCAAGTTACTGCCAAAGTATATTTAAGTTACAGAAAATGAAGCAAATTGTAGATCTTCTCGCAAGCTTTCCGAAAAGTGATAGAACACTGAAAACGGAGTTACGGATCATGAGTTATGCCCGTTTGAATTTCAGAAATTCAGAGCACAACACAGGGGAAACCGAGCGCAGTGCAGACGCACTGATTCAGAGTGCGGATGCACTCAGCGATCAGACACAGAAAACAGAAATGTCCGAGCGCATGCGGACGCACTCGGGCCGCACTCGATCCGCACTCAGCGACACACAGTTCGTATTTTGGTCATATCTTGATCATACGAACTTCGATTTGGGTGATTCAAAGCTTAACGGAACCAGAACAAAGAGATCTACAACTTTCATGAAGAAAACAATTCCAAATTCGGAATATATAATTCTGTACAACCGCATCAATGGCCGCATCAGTCTGAAAAACTGCTAAATATGGAAAGTTAGTGGGCTTAGTGGGCGCCAAAATTAGAATAACTTGGTCTCTAAGTTCATAATCACAGAATTAGAAATATAGAAGTTAGTAGACTTAGTGGGTGCTGAAAATATAGCAACTTGATCTCCAAGTTCAGAAAATTACTAAGTTAGTGGGCGCCGAAAATAAAACGACTTGATCTCCAAGTTCAGAAAATATTATATAAGGCTAAGGAGACCACAGGAGAAAGGATCACTGCTCATCATTGCTCAATTGAAGTTATTCTGCTCCACTTTTCGGCGGTGATCAAAGTTGCGAAGGAAGAGAAGGAAGAAGTCAAGGTTTTGCTTGAGCGACAAGGGAAGAACTTGGGCAGGAACTAGGAGATTGGTTGTATTATTTTCTCTTAAGTATTTTCTCAGTTTTTACCATGTTTATCTTGTATTTTCTTGTGGATGATTGCTTCTCCATGAGAGGCTAGTTTCTCTCTAGGGGTTTAGGTCATGTAGCATGAACTTGTTAAATTCTATTTTACTCGGATTTTAGTTTTTATGATGATTGTTTGATTTGATGTTAATTTCTGTGATTTATTCTTTATGAATTTTATTAGTACTTGAATCATAATCACCTGGTTAGGGTTTATTGAATTGAAGTAACTTGAAATCGCGTTGATCGTGTCTTTCCGCTTTAAGTTTATTAAATTCTAGCATTGGTCAAGGTAAGGACAGTACTAATTGAAATCATAAATACATATCTTAGGATTTGGATTAGAAGCGACCGTACTTTGATATCCAACCCGGAACTATAGAAATTAAGGTTAGGATTTGGTGAAGGACTTAATCGTGAAGTCAAAACCTAATTAGGACACCTTAGAACAAATATCGATATATACTTTGGAGCATGTGACTTAAATATCCCTCTAGGTTAGTGACAGCCCTAGAATTCGAGGAACATTAATCCATCCACCCAAAGTATTTGTATTAATATTTGTTCCAAAGGCTAATCAAACATAGGTTAGAAACCTCGTCATAATCAAACATGAATTTAAACAAACCGAGTAGATAGAATTAGCAAGGGATTGTGGACCGAATACCCCTAGACTTCTCCAACTTGATTTTCACTCGAGTTTTAATTGCTTTTTGTTACGAAACTTTAATTTTCCTTTAAAAACAAAATTACACAAAACCCCCCTTTTTTACTTTTATTGTTTTGTTTTAGAAGTAGTTTTCTTTATTAAAAATTGGTATTTTCCTATCTCCCTATGGATCGATACCTAAATACTACAATCGATAGGTTGTGCGCTTGCAACTAACCTATTCATTAGGTACGAAGGTCTATAAATATTAAAGACAAAAATAGTATAAAAACACCATACCTAAAATACTCAACAGAAATACACTTGGTCTAATGGCCAACATGATCCATCGATGGCTCAGCTAGACAGATTTTTAATATCATCTGATTGGAACAACAAATTTCCCGAACTCCCAACAATGGTCATTGCCCAATACCTCTTCCGACCACTGTCCTGTCCTTTACACAGCACAAACACAATTCCAAAAAACCAATTTGTTCCGATTTGAAAACTATTGGCTCAAATTCCAGCAACTAGATGAGTTAGTGGCACAACAGTGGAACCGAATGGGGGTAGCAACTACACCATTGCAGTTACACTTCAAGCTTAACGAGCTACAGAAATTAATTAAGAATTAGGCAGCAGAGAAGGTGGGATCAATCAAATCACAAATTAAAGTGTGTAGGGATTTCCTTGGCTGGATAGACAAGGCTAAAGAATTAAGAACTGCCACTCGTTTGGAGAAGTTTATAGCATGTCAAATCAAGAGGAGGTACACAAATCTATCCATTTTAGAGGAAGACATTTGGAGGCGCGAGCTAAGGTCCGGTGGGAACTACAAGGTGATAAAAACGCACTGTACTTTCACACAATAGCATCGAGCTCTAAGAGAAATAATTCCATAGCACAAATTGAATGGAATGGCCAACAATTCTCCGATCAGCGTGCCAAAGCGGAGGCTTTCTTCCAATTCTATAAAGAACTCATGGGCAAACCATCACAGCCAACACCCCATATTTGTTGGCAAAATTTGTACAGCCAAGACCCAATCGATCTTCAAGCGTTACAAGACCCGATCACAATGCAAGAGATACAACAGGTAATTCAATCATGGCCAACAAATAAGAGCCCCGGCCCGGGCGGGTTTACGGGTGAATTCTACATCAGATACCAAAGTATCCTGATTCGAGACATACACGCGGTAATTTCACATGTAACATCAACAGGCACTCCCCTCCACCCTCTAAACACCTCTCACATCATCCTTATACCTAAAAAAGCAGCATCCTTACACCCGCGAGACTATCGACCCATTAGCCTAATCCACGGAATACAAAGAATTTTCTCCAAAGTTCTTGCGAATAGAGTACAGCACCACATACCACAGCTAGTGCATGAAGCGCAAACAGGTTTTATCAAAAATAGGCAAATAGCGGAAGGATTTATTTATGCACAACATGCACTACACCATTCTCAGAAAAACAACATCCCATTGGCAATTTTCAAGGCGGATGTGCATAAGGCATTCGATACCATAAGTTGGGAATTTTTGCTCAAGGTGCTTACTAACCTAGGATTCCCGAAAAAGTGGCTAACTTGGATTGAAAAATCTGTGCTTAATGGCACATCACAAATACAAATCAACGGGCTACTTGGCAAGAAGTTAATACTAAAATGCGGTGTGAGGCAAGGTGATCCGTTATCGCCCTTCTTATTTGTAATAGCAATGGACTTTCTTAATAAATGGGTATCAAAGTTGAAAGCAACAGGAGCAATTCGGTTGCCTTTTGCTGCCATGTCCCCGTGTCTGCTATATGCAGATGACACCCTTTTCTTCCTCAAACCCGAGCTTCGTCAGGTTCAGATCTTGAAAATTGTACTACAGCCTTCGAAACAATTTCTGGGCTAGCAGTAAATTTAGACAAATCTGAGCTAGTAACAATCAAGGCATCCTCTCAAATGGGACAACAACTGGCGCAGGCAATGGGATGCAAGCTAGGCCAGTTTCCGTTAACTTACTTGGGTATGCCTCTCTCAAACAAAAAACTAAGCAAAACAGCCTACCTACCCGTCATCCAAAGATTCAGTACCAAGTTAGAAGGTTGGACAGCCACAAACTTATCAATAGCGGGAAGACTCACACTACTAAACATTGTTCTCTCCGCATTACCTACATACTATATGTCAAGCTTCAAGTTACCGGTTTGGGTTATCAAGAAAATTGACCGAATTAGAAGGCATTTCCTTTGGCACAGTGTCTCACACCAAAAAAAACAGAAAAAGCAAGAGACCACGAAGACCAGCACGCATGAAAAGAGCCCTTTTTACCCAGCTCCATCCAATCTTGTCTGATAGACAGAAAATGGCCTTATTTCCATTCGAAGGATTTAATTTGATAAAATGGGAAACGGTTTGTAAACCAAGAAAAATGGGAGGCATGGGAGTTATGGATCTAACAGAATTCAACAATGCCTTATTAGCCAAATGGTATTGGCAATGGATCAACCCAGAAACAAGACTATGGAAGACGATTTTTCACCAAACCAACACCATCCTATGGCCAACTCCGAAATCTCACTTCTTCTCCACACAACCCTACAGGACACATATAAATTCATGGATGCATCAGTCATAAGAATAGTGGGGAAAGGAGACACGATTCTATTTTGGTGGCACGATTGGGGCGCAGGTGTGCTAAAAAATGAATTCCCAATACTATTCACATTTGCGATAGAGGAAAAGATGTCAGTCGAACAAGCACTTGGTACAAGAAACACTAGATAATTATTTAGAAGTGCCCTATCCATAGAGGCGACAGAGCAGCTCACCCAATTACACGCAACTTTGAGTCAACAAATAACAGCTCTTACCACTGACCCGGACCAAGCAAGATGGAGATGGACAGCTTTGGCAAAATTCACTGTTAGCTCCTACTATCAATTCATCAAACACAGCCCTACTTTCGAATATCCATAAGCAAGGTCTGGAAAATTAGAGCACCTCCTAGGATGCAAGTTTTTGCATGGTTGATGTTGATGAATAGAATATTAACCATAGATAACCTCAACAAGCGAGGAATGAATATCGTTAACCGATGTATCATGTGCAAGGAACAATTGGAAACGGTACTAAATTTGTTTGATCAATGTAGGGTGACAAAGGAGATATACCGATTACTGGCAGCAAACATGGGAATGAAATTACCCACGCAAACCGCAACACAAGCACTTACCAGTAAGGAGTTCAAGGAAGAAGAAAAGTCATTACTTCTAATTGCTCAATTTGTGATCTGGCGTGAACAATGTTCACGGACTTTCACTGACAACTCAACAGAAGTGGACCAGCTGGTGCAGCGCATTCGAGATCAGTGGACACGCACCATGAAGACAGACAGGCATTCATTAACATAGGCCCTTTACTTAAAACACTGTACCGGTATCACCTAACTGGTACCGTACCAGTATCACTATGCTGGCTGTATCTAGGAATTAGCTACTTTTCACTTTCTGCATTCCTCTCTTTTATTTTATTTTCCTTATTTCACAAGCTCAAAAATATTGAGCTCTTGTATTTTATTTCAAATCGGGATATACATCTCGTGTAAACCTATCCGTTTAATCAAATGAGGGCATGACCCTTATTTTTTCTCAAAAAAAATTTTTTTTGAGTTATTAAAGTTTTTAAAAGGAGGCATGATGGAGGCATGAAAAATGGAGGTATTTTGAACCCTCTTCAAGTAACAAATAAATTAAGCAAAGCAATACCATTTTATTATGGATGGTCAACCATTTTATTTGTTATTACTCTAAAAGTCTAAACAATCTGTCTGTCTTATTCAGTTTTCTAATAAATTTTGATAAATTTTCGATCAACTTTCAGTAGTACGATGAACAACTATTTGTAAATGTTACTAAAAATTTTGGAGGTGGTTTTTTTTGGAGAGGGGGTGAAGGGGACCGAAATTTTTATTAATAGAAAATAAAATAAAAAAATATCAATATTGAATAACGTTTTCCTGAAATTCGAGATGTAGCAAAAACGTGATGGTCCATACGTCTAGGGCACTGTAGCTGGACGTTATAAACCATAACGTCCAGATCTCTAACTAACAAAAAACATTGTAGCTGGACGTTATGGTCATTAACGTCCAGCTACAGTGGGTTTTTTTCAAAAAAAAAAAACGCAAACTAAAGCAAAAAAAAAAAAAAACACACTGTAGCGGGACGTTATGGACCATAATGTCCAACTACAGTGTTTTTTGTTAATTAGATATCATTAGCGATCAGATTAACTGGACGTTATCGACCATAACTTCTAGCTATAGTGCCCTGGACGTTATCGACCATCACGTTTTTGCTACATCTCGAATTTCAGCGAAAACGTTCTTCAATGTCGATATTTTTTTTATTTTTTTTATATTAATAAAAGTTTCGGTGAGGGGAGGTCCGAATTCGCATCCTCTGATATATCTCATATTTTCATGACTTTTTGGAAAATCTCAACCGTTAAAATACGTCCTGCACGAATCTCAAAGGTCAAAAAATACTGGTCCCCTGCGCTATCCCCGAATAGGCACCGGACGCGTCGGTCACGCAAAATATGAGATATCTCAGAGGATACGCGAAAGTTTCAGACCAGAGAAAGAAGGGGACATCTGCATGTTGAGCTTGTTAATTCTGCACATCAAATTGCATTCAATGTTCATGTCGCTCAAGCAAGGATTTGGCACTCAATAAATTGGCGCATGCGGCAGATTCTTTAATTATTTATTTATGTTGACATATACTCTCGTACAAAGACAGAACTTTTGTTATAAATTCTACAATCTGATGTATATTTTGTCCTGTTTATTTACTATTTTACTTTTTCATTTTTGGGTTGTGTGCCGTTGGACAAACGGTTTAGTGTGACAATTGATTATGGATGGATTGGCATATCAGATATGCCAAAAGATTTGTTTCCTAAATTGGTTTTGCCTGTAGTTTGTAACTTGAACAACAATCTTAGGAGAGGAATGGCAGGGAGCTGAACACACTATGCATGTAAAAGCCCCTTATCTCCCTCTGAAAATTCATCTTCCTTTGCAACCACTTTTTAATTTTCCATGGTTTCAGCTATAAGAGTTGGGAGTTCCAGCTCCCTTGTTGAAATGAATCTAGAGAACAAAATGTGGCACCTTAATTTATCATTATCAGAATTACAATTGCTCCTTAAATCCTCCTTTTTTTTATATATATAATATAATGGTTGGGACAAAGCAACTCCTAATTCAGATTTCAGAACCTGAGATACAATGCTTATTAAAAAAAAGTTTGGCAAACAATAATGGAATATTTTTTTCTAACCCAGCTGTGGAACCATAAATGCAACCAATTTTCCTCTATATGCTATTGCCACTCTTTCGACAGAGCACGAAGTGGGATATAGCAGATGCAAATAAGGTCTCCTTCTGGTATGATGCTTGGGGGGATGCACCGCTGTGCCTCACGCGTCGATCACTGCCGGTACGCGCAAAAATCTCTCTAAAGGAGGCGATACCGATTGTGCACCAGCTGGCTCCCCAAGTCGCACAGCAAGTGGGTAACATAACACTCACACAAGGACAAGATTGCATAAGGTGGAGCTGGGAAAATTCAGGAGTCTATACGGCTAAGTCCATCTACCATATGCTCATGGGAGTTGGTAAAATAATTCCAAGGGATGAGGCATTATGGAGATATAAAATCCCAACTACAGTCCAGATGTTTGTATTCCTCCTATTAAGAAAGAAGATACTGACACAAGATGTATTAATGAGACGGAATATTGGTGGTGGAACAGGTTGTGTAGTGTGCAACTCAGCGGGCTTGGAAACAGCTAAACACCTACTTTTTCAGTGTGATTATGCAATTCAGGTATGGCGCGGGCTACAGCAAAGACTGGGGGTCAGGATCGTAACTCATGGCCGAACAATTCAGGATATTTGGCACAACTCTTTACAGATCCGAGGCAATCGGTTCTGGAAAAACAACAGACCGATATTACTGAGTGCGGCTAGCTGGTTGATGTGGAAGCACCGAAATGAGATTGTGTTCAGAGACAAAAGAATTCTCCCAAGAATTCTGGTAGAAAAAATTATACATGAGTTTGAGATGTGGGTCAAATTCTGTTAGGGGGGACTGATAGATGACCTAGTAAAATAGCAGTATGTTGTTTTAGTTGGATGTAATTTAACTCTTTAATACATTTGACAGCCACTGTCAAATTTTCAAAAAAAAAAATTTTCCTCTGTATGCCTCACCTGCCTCGACAACCACTGCCGAAGCAACTGCGAGGACCACCTCTAGTTAAATATATTTCGTGATTGTTTTAATGGTTGTATTTTTTTTGGGATCTAACCTTGAGGTTTAGACTTGCAAGAATCAGTTTACTCAACTAGAGTAATCGGTACAGAAACTTAAAATCTATTCGCCAAAAAAGAAAATCCATACAAACAGAACACAAGTGAAGAATCAAGAATTGAAAGTGACTTCAACTTAAATAAAAATAATCAGGAATTAAGCAGATGAAAACAATGTCTATAAGAGCCATCAAATGCTCATGCTGAATCCAAATCACAAACTGCAAAGATGATTGTTAGGTTTCAGTTAGTCATCAAAGAACACAACTACAACCTAAACCCTACCAAAATTATTGCTTCCTACACTCATAGATTATGTCAATTCAGTGGGCATGATTGGATTGCAAATTTGATATAATACAAGAGAGATGAATTGTCAAAATAAGAGAAAAGCAGATAATTATTCTACTCGGAAGTTGCTCTGTAACTCGGGGGGAATTCGTTTGTGCAACTTGTACAGTCCAAAAACATTATTCTCAGCCCATTTGTAAGGGATGAAGAATGACCGATACATTGGTGGAGAGAGCTCTCTATCCAGGTATGGTACAGCTGCCAGGGTCTGAAATATTTTTAACAAATAAGATGATAATAAGTCATTATGAAGCTGAGATTATGAGGCCTTGCTCCGCATGAGCCAATGCAATATATTCTTTGTTGTGAATATCAGCTCCCCTTGTTAAAAGTCAACAAGTATTCAGCAACACAAAGATAATAGTAAGTTAAAATGTTAATCCACTACAATCACCCTATCATATCTACACTTCTATGTTAACACTGATTAAATTATAATGGAGGCCTCCATTAACCCTACAAACGATGGTACCTATTCGTTGATTTGGCAACGCATCAGCTCTTCTAGAAGCACCATCGCCGTCTCTCTCCCTCTCTCTCTATGGGGTTTTGTGGGTTTTGTAAGATAAGTCGGTGGCGAACGGGGAAGCAGACAAGCAGTGTTACAGAAACCAGAAAGAAAACCGGCCGCTTTGATTAGAAAAACTGGAACCGGAGGCCCATCCGGTTCGGTCTAGTTTTTTTTTTTGAAAAATGCACGGCAGGGGCTGCCAGTATTATTTGAACTCAAAAATTACAACAGTACATCTGACAGAAATATACAACTACGTAGCATATATTAAGCCTTGCTATGCCTTGTTAACAGAACCGTGCCCACAACCCTGCCTCCTGCTTAATTATCTGCGCCACCTGTTGTGGCCGGATCTTGGTTCCTCTGAAAATGAATTCGTTGCGTTGCTTCCATAGAAACCAACACGTACACACAAACCATCGTACCCAGTCTTCCTTTTTCATTCGGCCCAAACCGCTTAGTGAGCTCCAGGACGCCATCCAAGTTAGTGGTACCGACTCCTTAGGTATCATGATTGTGAGGTTCAGAATGGCGAAAGAAACCCAAAATAACCGGCCGGTTACCCAAAATAACCAGCCGGTTCGGTCTAGTTGAAGCAAAGAACCGGCCGGTTTTCTAAAATCTGTGAACCAAACCCAAAATAAACCCGAGTTTTATTTTTTCTGTTTTTTTTTTTGGGTTACCTTGCAAGCTATCACTGAAAAGAATAGTTATTCAACAATATTCATGAATGATATTAAAATTGACTAAAGTCAAATTATAAATAAGAGATCAATTAGTATAATAAAATTCAATGAAAAATAACATCAACTTAGTGCAAATTGAAAAAAATGCAAAATTTGATTTGCAAGTACATATTCACATGGAAATTACTTTGAACGGTTCGAATCGACCTTTGGCATTTTCAAAACGAAAATATTGATCCGTAATACGGACCAATCCGCACTATGCATAGTACCATAGCCTCACTCTTCTATAATATTATTTTTCTAGATTCTTTTTTATCGAGAATTTATAAATTCCTAAATATTTTCTTATATCATTGTAGAACCTAGATATTTAACAATAAATTAAATTTATTCATTTAACAAAATCACTGTTCAAAAACTAAGTCTGCAAGTAGCCTACATAGTCTAAGTCTAAGAGTAGATAACATTCAATACCTATTCGTGCGGTACAAGTATCAAAAAGCAACAACCAAGTTCAAGTACAGTACTCCAACTACCAATTAAGAATATTAAAACATTATTTTGTATACATATTAGAAAAGAAAAAGAACAATCCATAGGAGATGTCAGAAATTCAGGTAAAAGAAGTCTGAAATTTTAATTGGCAATATAATATGTAGCACATCTTGGAAAATTAGATAAATCACTCTGTAATTTTCTGTGATTTCAAAATGTTGGACTTGGAGACCAACAAAACTGTTTTCAGAATTTGACACCAAAACAGATTGTATACACCAGCACTCTCTTATTGATAATAAGAAAAAGGAAAAAAAAATCATAATAATTTTATACAAGGTTTCATGAACCGCATCTGAAACACGAACAATCGCGTTCACGGGAGGCAAATTAAAGACGCATGAGAAGAGATTTGAATTCTGATAATTTACTTTGCACAGCAAAATTTCAAAAGAAATCTCCAATGTAGCCACTTTCCCTTGAGTGAAAGCACTTAAAAGGAGAAATTCTCGAAACGAAAGCGTTGCGCAACTTTCGCATGACAAAACGGCTACTATAAACCCTATTGATAATTGCTTTTCCAGCATCACCAGCTTCCCTCAGGTTGCGTCTCAGCCAATCACCGAAACATTCCCGAGCCGACAACTGATAACTCTGCAAGAATGCTCGCCTAACCATGTAATCTTGTCGCGGTCTCGGGAAGTAAAGCGGATCTTCGCTGTAGTTGGGCCATGGTAACCCTAAAAAATGTGTAGATTCTGGTTCTACTGAGTGCATGACAACTAATGGAGATATGCGCCAAGATGAGAGCTGAGAGGATGTTGATTTGGTGGGTTATATATTTGGATATTTTGGCATGAGATATTATCAGTGGTTCAACCAAATGAGATTAAAAATTGGCATGTTGGTGCAAAATGGTTGCTGTGGCAGCCACCAAACCATACTTTATGTAGATGGGTTTTGGTAACTTCTCCAGCTGATATATTATAATGACAGCCCAAATTAAGCATGCTGACTCACAAGTGACGAAATGTATCAGAGTTACATAATTGCAAGTTGCCAACTTGGTACGATATATCATGGCTAATGAAAAAAGATTGGGATTCATTAAGCAATAAATTAATCTAGACAATAACTGGGATTCTTTATACTTGCAACTGATGGTAACTTGATGCATCAATTTGTATGATTCAACATAAATTTCTTGCAATATTTAAACTTCGTTTTTAAAAGAACATTTAACTTATTATTTTGAGGTGAGGGTAGTCAACTTATTTGTATAGCGCAGTGTTTCCGATGAGAGAAAGAGAGTCAGGATAGAAAGATGGAAGCCAAGAGAAAATCGATGGTTTTTTTTGTGACAAAAAGAAAATAACATAACAAGAAATGGATTATCTATTAATTTGTGACAAAAAGAAAACCAAAAAGCTAAAAAGATAGCTACAATGCTAACAAACATTAACAGTTTTAACAGAACAAAGCATAGTTTTATTTTATTGCAGCATCAGCTGATCATCCAACCACAATTCAACTTACAACGTAGAATTCTTTTAATAGAAAAGTTACAATACAAAAATAATGTTCAACATATATAGCATATCTCGCAATCCGCTTATAGCAGTAATAATAACATGCCCATATTGCATTACATTCTCTGTAACTCCTGAAAATTAGACTACTAACCTGCACAACATGGCTGGTTAAAACTTACAACTTGACAATACATAAAAGTTGGATATTTCGATTAAAACAGTTCTTACCCCTGTATGCAAATACTTTCCAATTAAAAATGCTCTGTTAGCAAGAAGGCTATTCAATAAATTGCTCATCACTGAGAAAGACATAGATAGAGAGAGAGGGGGGGAGGGAGAGAGAGATAGACTGCTAAGTTTTGAAGGAAAAATTAAAAGAAAAATAACAGAGAGATAGAGAGAGAATGAAAACTTCATTCTTTTTTTCACCAAATTAAAATAACTGTACAATTGACTTTTGCTGTAGCTTGTGCATCAATACCAGTGGTATGCAACAAAAGATTCCTCAGCAACATTACAGATTTACCGCCGCCATTTACATCTCTCACATAGCCTTCATAAATAAAGGTCTCACTTACCTAACCTGCACCATCAAAAACAACAACTAAATGAGCCCATTACCAATAATTAAATGTGCAGTATAACACAACACAATGAGTAAACTCACCTCTTAAATACATTGGTTGACTCAGACCTACACTTGGTTTTTTCACGAGTAGACTCACCTGTAAATATATTTCTAAGCATTGGTTGACTCAGACCTACACTTGGCATGCACAATGGGACTGGTACCGGCACCACTCCCGTCTGTACCATTCATATAGACAGCCCCTTTATACATCCACTCCTCGGTCTCATCACTATAGAAGTCCTCGAACGTCTCCCCACAAAGTGCACATGCTGTCTGGTTTTCATCAGCCGGTACAGCCACTTCTGCCTCCTCTTCCTTTTCAGTCTCCATAGCTGGTACAACTGGTAAGGTTTCGGTACCTATCGTCTCAGCCCCACGTAACCACTCATTGGCACTTACGTACCACTTACGTGATGGCTTCTGCTTTCTGTTTCGGGCAACGCGGTTTTTGGTCACATGCCAGTCCATGTGTGCACTATGCTCATCCTGATGCCGAAAACGGACCCCACAAGTGGTGCACTGCCTCGGCAGCTCAGAATATAATGCGTTTATTGCTGACTCATTCCTTGCTTTTAAGAGGTCAAGGTTGAAGTCAAAGCCTAATGCATCCTATTTGGATTAAAACATGAAATAATAAGAATATCTGATATAAAAGAAGATTTTCAGAACTATTTAATGAAATATATATCTCATGTTAGTACCTCAGATGGGGCTTGTTGTGGCTTCAACGAAATAATGCCTTGAGCCATAAGTGTACTAAGCAGGCCTGAGAAAGCAACAGGAGCAGAACCAGACGACTGCGCAGACCCAGTGGGCAGAGATGTGGGTCCCACTTGAGCTGATGAGGAAGGAGGTGGGCCAGGGGGCAGAGGTGGCATCATACTTATGTTGCCAGGCAAAGGAGCACTAACAACCCCTGCATGCAACTGAGGTGGCAACAACTGAGGCAATGCCGTAACTGGAGGTGCTGCAATTCCTTGCGTGTGCATAATCAGTATTGGTTGCTGAGCTGGTATATGCCCTGCCACAGGTACAGGAACAGGTACTGGTACCGTACCAGCTGACACGCTCGGTACGAAGAGAGACGGCTTGTTAACATCTAAAGAGGTATCAGCAGCACTTCTCATATAGTCAGGTTTTGGTGCAAGTGGTCTGATGGAGTTAGCTGGTGCAGACATGCTCTCACGTGGAACCATTGATGACCTGCGAGGAGCATTTAAAGGAGGTGGCATGACTCGTGTTACAACAGCAGGGTTATAAGGCGGCCGGACATGGTGCAGTGCACCATGGTTTGCTTGCATGTGCACTGATCCGGTGTATGGTGGTAATTTAGAGGATTCATGTTCATGATTCGAGCTTGGGTGTTGGTACGGAATAGGTTCATAATGAGAAGCAATACTACCTTCATTTTTCTTGTATGCCACTGTATCTCCAAACTGCAAATGTAACGATGTACAGATATCACAATTTGTATGAAGACATGAAAAAATTAGAGAAGATGCAATTATGTATGAAAATGGGACCCCATTTTAATTTTTAAAAAAAACAAAAATTTACAGCGTCGGTCCTTAATAACCATCACATGGGCATGTAAGCTAGTTAAGTTTCACATTGCATAGTCAAGCCTCAGATTTCCCCTAAAACTAGTAACTTCAATTATTATGCACTAAAAAACAAAAGCAGGTACACGTACCGGTACCACTCCATCTACACTAACTACCACAATATAAAATAAACAATAGCTGAGATTACAAGAAAAGAAAAAGTAAGCTGGTACACGTACACTAGAAATAGGTTTTCTCTCTTCCAATACATAGACCCGTTCCTCAATTGGGCCCAACCGACCCTGCCCAGGCCAACTCCTCCTGTAACTGGGCTCAACTGGCCTCGAATCAGGTCGGTCCAACCCAGCCCGGCTGCCAACCAAGCCTGACCCAGTCCCATACAAACCTATCCTCTCTCGTTGTTCCCTTCTAACCCGATCCGAGAATGTCGGGCTCATATCTTCCCATACAAACTCCTCTTCTTCTGACTTCTTCCATTCTCTACCGTTATCAAGCCTCTGAATCTTCCTATTGTCACCTCCATAAGCATCTATCAGGTCTCGTGGGTTTGGGTTCTGGACCCGATACCCATTTCTGAAGATGTGAGAGGTGGATGGTCTGTCTGTGTATAGGTCAGCTGGAGGCGATCTAGACCGTCGAATCCCGATTCGGGTTGGTGATGGAGGCTTTGGTGGAGGTAGAATGCTGCTTCTTCTAGAAGGAAATTGTAATGATACATCTTGACTGAATGCAGTTGGATGTGTGCCAACCCTTGACCCGACTCTTGGTGGAAGTACCTCTCCACGATTGTAGTCTCCTCCATACTAGATGAATGAGTAAAAAAATAATTATTATATTTATCTATTCAAAAAAAAAAAAAAGTGAGCAAATATATGAACAAAAATAAATTAATAAATAACCACTCAAAGGCAAAACTTCTATATATTACAGACTCAACTTTACCAAATGATTCAGTAGTTGATTGAAAGAAAGCATGCATCACTAACAAATGTCTAGTGTATGGTAAATTTGTGTGTGTGTGTGTGAGAGAGAGAGAGAGAACATGATGACTTGGCGACATCGTAGACCATCGTCTGGGGCTCTCTTGGGCATGCTGCTCGAGACGTTCAGTCTCATAGTTGCTTATTTCTTTATGGTCGGTGGGTCCCACAGGATGTGTCTGCATCATAAAATCAAATAAGACTAGTACATTATGCCACACCTAGAAAAGGACCCACCCTACCAAAGAACTGTAGGTACCATACCAGTGCTGATTTGGGCTTTCTTTGAACAGGCTAATTTCCTAAATTTACCTTTCTTTCTCATTTTTGATTGAAATTGTGTTCATGTTACCCCTGATATCATAAGCTGTGATAGTATTTTATAATTAAACATACCCCAGCAGAGCTCTTGAGCTGGTGAGGAGCCTCCAAATATTTTGGGTTTACATGTATCCGAGACAGGCGAGGCGAGTCAACTGGCGAGTCAGACTGAGTCTGTTCAACAGGTCCCACCACCTGCTGCTGCTGATGACCTGTACCAGAAGAAGAAGACGAATTGAACTGCAGAGCATCCTCTATTTTTCGGAGAACACTAGAAGGGAAGACCTGGGACCAGGTCTTGAAGAGGTGGCGCATTGCCGGGTGCTGGCTTGGATGGACACGACTGTACGCACCAATGAAGACCTCAGGCAACCGGGCTGTGAAAGGGCGGATGTACTCCCCACCTATATTCTTCACTATGCTGTCTAGGAGATAGAGCGACGGCAATTTCTGGTCTGGTGTTACCTGGAAGAACAACAATATAATACATTGATGAGGTAAGAAGAGAACTATAGAATTATGTACATCTGATGTTTTTGCATACCAATGCAGGTAACATAGCAAATGGACTAGTGAGATTATAACAAGAGTGGTACAATCTAGGCTGATTCAATTACAATGAATTGGATTTGGTTTATTAGTTTAAGCAAATTGAATCATCTCTGGCTTCCATTTAATTCAAAATTCTAATATCACTAAGATCCTTCAAAAACACAAATCAAGAACTCAATGCTAATCAAATGATGTTCTGTTTGGAAAAAAAAAATAATAAAAAATAAAAAGCTATTGGTATGGTAACCGCTGGTGGCAGTGAACTGGGGATTGTTGGTAACAGTACAAAACCTTTTCCCCAAACTTTCAATACTAAATTCAAGATAATTAATTAACGGACTTGGACTTTTTATTTAGAATTTATTATCAAGTAAATCAGAATAAACCAAGTTCAAAATTTAAACTGGCCAATAAATGAGAAGTAACCAATCGTAAAATTTTAGCTTCATCAAACATCAATTTTCCAATTGCTTTTGCAAGGATGAACATACAGTAACTGAAACAGCAAACCAACCAGGTCAAGTCAGGTAGCTACTATTACAACACAGTTATTTATGTACCAGACAACCACATCCTACCAAACAGGCAGGTCTGGTATGTACTAGGCAGTACCGAACCCATACCAGTTTCGTACCACAGATAATTTTTCCCCATTTCAATCAATCTTCCTTTTAAAAGATTAAATTGTTTATGAAATCAATGCATTTCAGATGCTTCCAACATTTGATTTTTGATTCATATTAGTGTGACATCTTTTGATTATTATGGCCATGTCCAAAATATTTGATCCCAAATTCAAACTATGAAATTGAACAAAGTTCAAATTTGAGATGATCTAACTAATTGACAACTCATAATTACCAAATTCAAGCGTTTTCTCACTGAATTTTTGTTAGTATTACACAATTCTACCAATTTCATCTAAATTCTTCTTCTCTTTACTGGTTTTAGTTTGTGATTTTTAATTCGAAATGAAATTAATTGCTCAGAATCCATGTTCTCTCCATGCGGACAAGAAAAAGAATAAAAGAAACCAAAATCTCGCATAAAAATCAAAAGAAATTAAAAAAAAAAAAAACTAATGACACAAGGCAACCAGCTGAAATCTCTATTTACACTAAGTGAGCAAATTTTTCCGAGTATAGAACAAACAGCTCAGGTGGGGCTCGACCTCAGAAATCCTGGTACAGATCGCATCCGCTATCCCCTCAGCATAGGCCCTCTGATTTCCCGCTAGAATCGTGAGTTCAGTGATGATTGGCTTCGAATTGAAGGCGAGTTCTCTCAGAAGCTCTTCATAAAAGCTCACAACCTCGGTCATGTCAAGCGGAGACGGAGACTGATTAGGATTTAGATTTTGCATCTCGTCGTCTCGTTCCTGTACCATCGATTGAAACCGATCGAGAAGAATCGACGTCGCTGGGACCTTATTTTGGGAACTAGGGTTAGGGTTTGGGTTGGAGTATCTCTCTTCCTCCATGGCAAAAGGTCGATCTATTGCCGTGATCTTCATCCTCACTTTGTATAGCCTGCAATGATCAGAAACAAGAAGCACAAAATTTCAATTCAATTCAATAGAGATGACTTCAATAGAAACGAATTAGAATTGAAATTTTCTGATTGGAATGAATGTTTTCACCGACAAGAATTAATTTGGCAAAACTCAAAATAAGTCAGCTTATTCTTGTAATTTATCATTTATGCCATCAACTAGAGTTTATACCTTAAGCAGAATAACAGAAAAAAAAAAATTATAGAACGAAACAGTGATCACCTTGAAGAGTAGTATAGCCCAGTCGGCGTTTTAGTTCTTCTCTACCAACAACGAAAAGCTCTAAACAAGGAAAACAACCTAGCGGAGAAGAAGAGGAGAAGGAGTTTTCGGTCCCGTCGCTTTGTTCCGTACGATTCTCGTCAAATCCGATCGATCTGGGGAGGATTTTCTCACGCGATTTGGCCTCCCTGAAATCTCATCGACTGAAAGTGTTTCTCGTCACTTCTCCGCTTCCGATCAGCCGCACGTCGCGAATTCCATTTCCAACTCTGATTTCTCTGTGTTGCTCCGCGTTCCGATCAGAGCTCCTGTTTGTTGATAAGCAGGACCGGGCTGAGAATAAGATGAGCCCCATCCACCCGGCCCGATAACGAAAAATTCGTTTTTGTACGAAACGAGTTTGGGTAGCACAGTAGCACTCCCCTCCAAACTCTCGGACCCGTATCCTCTGCGGAGTTCTATAAAACTCCGCAGCTGCGGAGCAAAACGAACGGATCAGATTAACTCTCAGCCGCTTTGAGACTCGGGCTAACGGAGGGGGCACTATTATTGGGCTTTTAGATTCGTGCCAAGTCAAAACTAACGGACCACTAACGGACCAGATTAAAAGAACCGCATGTGCGGAGTTTTTAAACTCCGCAGAGGATAGCGTTCCCAAACTCTCACGCGCCGACATTTTTATTAATATCCAAAGTTAATTACAAAATAATAAATATACTTAGAACCATTGGGATTTTAAAAAAATGTCCAAACCAGTCACAAAATGGCCGGTTTTCTCCTCTCAAAAAACCGGCCACAAAATGGCCAGTTTCTAATTTTTTTTTAGAAACTATGAAGAACAAGATAATGAAATCTAACACTGAAAATTCGAATTTTTTTTTTAAATTATTTGTTATATTACTTCTTTTGATGCAAAATTAGCATATTTATACTAAAATACGCTAAATTACTTGAAATTATATTGCATTACACTATATTACATTAAATTACGCTAAATTATGTTAAATTACGCTAAAGTACGGTAAATTACATATGAATATGGATGATATCTTTATTGGAAGGCGAAAAACAACAACGAATCTTCAAACGGCCATAAAACAGCGCTCGAGTGTCCGATTTCAGCAAATGACCACTTTTCGAAAAGCTTGCAAAAATACGCATGCACCAATGCCAGCGATGTAGAATTCCAAAATTTAGAATTGCAAAAAAACAAAGGGAAGAGGCTCAAAACTTGAGTTGAAGTTTCCGATTGAGATTTTCATTTCTATTATTCAATCTAAGTAGCTCAGTAAATTAGTTATATAATGAACTTGTAGAATACCAATTTTTACTATTTTTGGAATTTTTTTACTATTTTTTATGATTTATGAAAGGTGACACAAAATCGGCCTAATTTAGCGTAATTTACTGTATTTCATTATAATTAGCGAAATTAGTGTAATTTATCGTAATTTACCATATTTTAATGTAATTTAACATAATTTCAAGTAATTTAGTGTAATTCAACATAATTTCAAGTAATATAGTGTATTTTAGTATAAATATGCTAATTTATAAATCAAAAGAAGTAATCTAACAAATAATTTAAACAAAAAATTTGAATTTTCAGTGTTAGATTTCATTATCTTGCTCTTCATAGTGTCTCTAAAAAAAATAAAAAAAAATCAGAAACTGGCTATTTTGTGGTCGGTTTGGACATTTTTCGAAAATCCAAACGATTCTGGGTATATTTATTTATTTGTAATTAACTTTGGATATTAATAAAAATGTCGGCTCACACGTGACCTCCCTTTTCTTCTTAAGCTCAATTGATTTTTATTATCTTTTAGTTTATTTAAATGGTCGTATTTATTTTTCAATGAATACACACCCTGATACCAGACCTGACCAGCATTTTGACATTGAAGGGAAAAAAAAAAGGCCAAATAGGTACCGGTATGCTACCTTTGTTAAAAATTGATCAAAGTTGCTGACCGATGCTCTCAAGTCTCGAGAAAGTACTAATTAGAATAGTTTTTTTTTTTTACGAACATAGCAAGACAACCGAATTTTTTATTAATGCTCTAAAAAAATAACAAATCTGCTTTCAAATTTTCAAAAAATTGAAATATGCTCTGACCGCCTCACTGTTAGGCAATCCCCTTCTATAGCCGACTGCTCCCACAGTGAGACGGTTGGCTATAATTTATTTATTTAGAGATATTTAGTGTGTATAGAATGAATATTTTGCATATAGACACTAACAGTATTTGGTCTCACTGCTTTTATGATTTTTTTTTCTCTTTTGGATACTCATATTTTTTTTATTTTTGTAAATAGAATATATGACAAAGAAAATATATATGTGTCAAACTAGAGCTAAACCTTAGATATTGTATAGAACTCATGTACCAAAAAAATATACTATTGTTCTCTTTCATATATTATTGGCAATTTTCTTTTATTTTTAAGCCATTTGGTGTCATCTTTCATAAATCATAAAAAATAGTAAAAAAAATTAAAAATAGTAAAAATTGATATTCTGCAAGTTCATTATATAACCAATCTACTGAACTACTTAGATCGAAATTTAAAGTTTATACAATAGATTTTTGACTTACCGTTATTTTTCATAAACTTCAATTGCAATTTTGAGATCTTAAACGGTGTTTCTTTAGAATTATGAGTGCACAGGACATTTGGTAAGGTAAACCTTTCAAAATCTATATCTCCTCCTCCCAAGCTTTCTGCAAAGTAGTCGAACGCTGAAAAAAAAGTTTCTTATAGAAAGTTATGTCGGTCAAAGTTCGGTCAAAGTTAGTCTCCTCACAGTTTGAGCTATTTTAGACAGATACATTCGGATTTCAAATTTAATATACGTGATACATTTAGGTTTGAAACAACTCAAATAATATTTGTTTGTTTACTTATTCTTAATGGATTTTGAATTCGGATTGTATCAGATTTACTGTGAGACCAATATAGACCAAAAAGAAACAAAAAAGAATAGAAATCATAGAAATAGTGAGACCGAAATCATTCTATACATACTAAACAATCTCTAAAAAAATAATAATAAATAAATAGCCAACCACCCCACAGTGGGTCGGTCGGACAAAAAACTTGAAAAAAAAAAAAAATCATAGCCAACCGCTCCACAGTGGGGACAGTTGGGGACATTTTTGGAAAGGATATTTTTGTTATTTTTTTAGGGTATTTAAAAAAAATCGGCAACTAATATGTTCAATTAATATTGAATCATTCAACAATAAATGAGCACTTTATTTCTCTAATATCCAATGTTTTAAATAGCATTTATAGCGTCATAGCGGGAAGGCTACAAAAAAAGCTATAGCGAATAGCGTAGCTATAGCGGAAGCTATTCCAAATAGCGTTTTTTTTTTACAAAAATTATATTATATATTTGTACTATATATTAACATTATCTAAAGTTTCATAGAACAATAAATAACACCAAATTAATTAAGAAATTATAATATTTATATTGAACTAGTACAAAAGTCCATGGTTCAAAATATCCATAATAATATCATAAACTATCGATATTTTTCTATACAAAATATCTTAAGCATCATGATTTATTCTATTTTTTTTTTCTATACAAAATAAATTTTATGGATCTTTTATTTAAGCCCATATAAATTGTCTAAAAAAGCCCAATATGCATAGCGCGCTACACGCTATGCGCTATAGCGGACCGCTATTACCGCTATAGCGGCCGTAGCGCAATTAGCGTATTTTCATGCCATAGCTTAGCGTTTAGGGTCCAAAAATGCTATAGCGCGCTATTTAGAACACTACTAATATCTAATTGTGGAAAATTTTGGGAGTCAATTCTCCATCTTATGATATCAGATAATAATTAAGCCATAGAGCCTCCACTTATTTGAAAAAATAAAAATAAAAAATAAGATACTTCAAAATTTTAGTCCCGCGCTTCGTTTGAAGTCCTGAAGTAAAAAATTAATTTTGCAAAAATGGATTGGTCAGGTCCCACTCTATCTCATCTAAAAAAAATAGTAGAGTTAAAATGCTTTATTGGTTTTGTGCCTCATCATGCTTCAACATTGTTATTTTTATTTTTAAAGTTTAAAGAGTCGATCTGATCTGCTCAATATGATCTTCATATTAAAATGTGCTTGGATACAAAATTTTATATTTTTTGAAATTTTTTTCTCTTTTTTAAGATAGGTACAAAATCATTGTTTTTAGAAGATTCTTGACCATTTAAAAATAGTGATTTTGTACATCTCTTAACAATTAGTAAAAAAAATTTATAAAAATTATAAATTTTTTTATCCGAGCACATTTTAATATGAAGATCATGTTGAACGGTTCGGATCGATTATTTAGACTTTTGAAAATAAAGATAACGATGTTGGGGTATGATGGGGCACAAAACCAATGGGGCATTTTAACCCTACTAAAAAAAGGAATGTAAATTGATCGGGTTAGTCGGATTTTGTTGAAAGCTTTAATTCATTTTCTTTAAGTGGTTGATTTCTGCAATTTCTGCCAAAAAAAAGAAGTTTCATACATAAACATAATTAGTGACAAAAATACTAAGAAAGTACAAATAAAATATATAACATACTTAACTAATAATTATAGCATAGAGTAAATTCTTTAGATATACAAAAAATAATAACATAGCATATTATTCCTACAATATATCACACAGTTATTAATGAATAAATTGTCTTCATGAGAAATATTAGTTCTCAAGTATTGAATGAGAAAAATATTCCTAGTTTATCGCAGTCAGGATAATAAATAAGGTGTTCTTAATAGCTGCCAAGCTTTTGGACCAAGATAAAATCCAAATGCCCTCATCAGAAGCCGATCCGAACTATATTAGATCGACGGTGCAGATATATTTATCAAACATTAGACCCATTAATCAGAATGCTGGGAAGAACGGAGGATCAGATTTGGTTTGATGGTCATATTAGAGAGATGCAAATCTTTGCACAAGAAAATCCAAATACAACAAAAGAAAAATTAAAATGACATGAGATGTAATAATAATTGATTTATTACTTCTGGCCAAGATAGATTCACATGGTTCTTGTCCATTGGATTCAAGATTTGTTGTTAGCTCCCAACTAAGCCACAAAAATTAACACAAGTTTGGGCTCAGATTGTTTCTCGAAAAGACAGCCGCAAGCCAAGGATTCTGATTTTACCAGGTCCCATCTCAAAAGTTTTTAGAGGGGCATAAAAGAAACAGAAATAAGATCAAAATGCTCATGACAGCACTACTTCATGCAGAGTCATAATTAGAGGTACTAACCCTGATTATATATCATGAACCATAATCAGAAAGAAGTGATGGTATTACCATGATTTTCAAGAGTATAATGATGAAAATGAGATGCAAGATGCAAAAAGCCAAAAGATATTTCGAGCTTTTCAAGAGTTCACCTAATAATTAAGTTTTACCATGATTTTTGAACCCTCCTCCAATGAATTCACACCGTAACACTTCTTTTAATTGCATAACAATAAACCCTAGTCAGCCGCCACCTTACTCCTCCCCTTCCTCACTCCCTCAATTTCATTCCTCTCACCTTTTCTAGATCTCAATCCAACACAGTGATATTGTCCCCTCTCTCGTCTCTACCTTCTTGAGCGGAGAAGACAATGAAAAAGAGGGGAGGGAGTCGAGCCGAGCCGAACGGAGCCGACCGGAGCCAAGAACGCGATATCGTCGGAGTTCGGAGCATAGAGTCTCAACCAATCTCGATCAGAGCGAGGGGTGGGTAGATCCAGCCGTCGGACAGCAACGGTGTGGATCCGACTGTCGGAGCGCGGCGGCTATCGGACGGAATCAGATCTGGTCGTAGAGAGGGATGGGGAATGAGGTATTATGGTGTTTAAGAGTGTAAATAAGTAGGATTAGATGATGAGAGTAGTTTAAATTAGTTAATGAGAATAAAGGAGTTTAGATCTAGTAATTGAAGTCATTTGACTCGATGTAAATACGTTTTTTATCAATGAAATTGTTAGTTGACATTTAAAGCCACTAACCTTAAAAAAAAAGTATATATAATAATTATGTTTTGAATGACATGAAGAAAAGTTCCTATTTTGCAAGACTTAATATTTGCTTGAGGTTTTCAAAATATTTACAAGTTCTATGATAATATAGATCTTGGCAAATTTATCAGTGTTAATTAACAAACAATAAAAAAAAGGGCGAAATGAAGGAAATGAAGGGAGCCCAAAACCATTCCACTGCAATTTGAATCCGCATCTTCTGCATTAACTCAAAAGAGCATCTTTTGAGTTTAATGCATCTCAACCGTTTGATCAGAATTGGAGCCAATCCGGCCCATGCCTATGACGCACGGGACTCTTTAATATTAGTGCGGATCTCAATTGGACGGTCCAGATTTATACGGACGTACCGTTTATGCAGAGGATACTAATTCCTGCAATTCAGGGCAGCTATTGCACTTTCTTGGCCTGAACTGACAAGGATAAATTAACTTGTTACACTGATGAGAACAGTTCGTAAGAATATTTTTTTTACTCAGAAGAATCGGTTAACTAGATAAATAGACGGAAGGGATATATACTGAAAACCGTTTTTTCCTATTTTGACAATCCTTTGGTAGGTTGTCATTGTTGTCACATAATTTTGCTATCAATATAACATATCCCGTAAATAAAATGTTTCATAGAAGGACATCAACTTCAACTACTGGTAAACTAAACACACATTGCCAATGCTACCAAATAGAAATTACCTGAACAAACTCGACAAAAGCAATGCCAGTGCTGTGCACATTATCACCTAAAAGCCTCAATCGAAAGACCTGTTGATCAGTTAATCTCTAAGTTCATTTTCTTACAAGAAGAATGACACCACAGAAATCATAATATGTATATATATGAAAATTATGGGGGAAAATAAAAAAAAAATGTTGAACTGACCTCACCACAAAGCTGTTCAAAGAAAACCTTTACATCTGTTTATGTAACCTTCACCCAAAAGAAGATGCATATCTTATATAGTAATGTGGCTCTAAATAAGGATATTATAGATTGGTAAGATGCACATACCTTCTTATCTTATGTGTACCAGTACAATACACTGTCCTCACCACCTTCTTATCTTATTTATTTAAAAAATTTAAAACCACAATTTATGACCACTAAAGGTAATTTTTAATAGGATACCATATTGGTTTTCAATACATGCTGTCAACATCAGATACCTGTATACCGGCCTCTATGATATGGGGATTGGTGTAAGAATTAGCTTATTTGGTGCTTAGTTGCATAATTGAGGGCAGTAAGCTCAAGCTCAACTGAGGTTGCATAGAGACCAAATTGGGTTTTTCAACATATAGACCGTATTAAACTATTGAAAGGATAGTAAATTTGGAGTTAGGTTATAGTGATGTATAAAGGAGTTCAATTGTGCTGATTGAGCTGCTTGTATGGTAATACATGATGATAAGAAAACTCATCATTTTCTTTTTCTGTTTCTTGTTTTACTAATTATTCAATATTTTATTTATTTTCCGAACTAACCCTCGGGAGAAACTTGGGATTGACAGGCAGTATCGTAGTCTTCGAAGGCAAAATGCTGCTCTTGCACCATCTATTAGGAAAAAATAACAAAAAATTCTTGAAAAGGGGAACAAGCAAAAGGTCACAAGGAAAATAGTGCCCAATTGTTCTTTTATTCGGTTGTGATGTTTATTCAAATGATTGGTTTCAGGTTTATTTGTGAAATAATGGTTAATCCATGCTTAGTTAGGGTTCAAATTGCGTGTCAGCACCTGCCTAGTATAGCAATGTACCAAAATCAGTACTAACTATCAAATTGCGGTGTAGCAACCAAACTTGCAATAATCTTTGAATATTCACCTCACTTTTTTTTAAAACTGGTAAAAGCAATTTGGAAAACAAGCTGGTATACGATAACAATAAGTGTCAGTAAAAAAAGGCTCTATAATGGTCGGTGCAATTTTTGGTGAATTAAAAATACTCTTAGATAGCAGTAGAAATGACTTAGCATTTGGTCATTTGCATATTTCAATTAATATGCAGCTAACTTCATAAAAGTAAATAAGAACTACGATAGCGAGCGAATTTTCATATTCTTGTACAAGATAAAATAACTCATTGTAGCTACTTTCGGCCTTCAATTGAAGTATAGTAATCAAGCCACATTGCATTTTCCAATAAACTAGAACGAGTCATCTTTAGCGAGAAAAATTGATAAGTCCTGTCTCGGGTTGACAGGCCGTACAGTCTCGAGGTAAGCTCGAAATGGAAAGATGAATGTGTGTAAGGTATTCAGACTCTTTTCAACAGACACTTTTTCTATAGACACCTTGTGTTGTTTAAATTTGTGAATCTCCTCTTTTGCTCAGATTTGGGCCTTTTATAGGTCAATCTCTTACTGTTGTGTAGTGTCGGCCTGACAACCTGACAACTTGACAGATTGTATGGAAAAGGTTGCGAGGATCACTCTGAAGGAGTGATCTCGAACGCGGGCTGGGTTGTGTCGAATGAGCTTGCCGAAAGAGGCCTTAACAGGCCTCGTCTTCGGCCTTTCCGGCCCATACGTGAGGTCCAGATTGAGGTCTTGTTCGGCAAACCCAAAGCTTGATTTATGAGTTATTTCTTAGGGCCTTTAGTACATTACATTGCCCTATCAAAAATGAATCTCTTTTTTTTTTTTTCAATGTTTCAATTTACCCGTCCACTTAACACATCTATCATGATAGTAGATTTCTAGTTCAGTTAATTGTTAAACTACAGGTATAAGAATCTACAAGAATGTGTGTAAAATTAGAAAAAAATAAAGAAGCATTCATAACTTGTTTACAGTTATCAACAATCGACTAAAACTTTAAAGAAAAAGTAACAAATAAATTAAGCAAAGCAGTACCATGACTGCTCGTTTTTTTATTATGGGCGGTAGCACAGTTTTTTTTTTTTTAAGTTCTAGAACTATGGTTATTCAAAAGTCGAGAGTTCGAGTTCCGCTCATGACTTCGTAGGTTTTGCGAAGTTAAAAAAAAAAAAAACTAATTAATACTCTAAACAATTTGTCTGTCTTATTCAGTTTTTAATAAATTTTGATAAATTTTAGATAAAATTCAGCATTACAACGAACAACCATAGCTTTCTATGCAACAGTGTCAATTTTACTAAAATTTTGGAGGAGGTTTTGATGGGAGTCGGAATATATTTATAGCAGGACCAATTTTATCATAAGACAATAATAATTATTAAATTAAAAAATTCTCATATTAACTAAAATTTAAAGTTAAAAAAGATCAAAAAAAAATTGTTGCATGCCTCTTGATTTCGAACCTTTAAAACTAAACATTCAGTAAAAAAAAAAAAAAAAAATCTAACTTGCTACTTGAAGTACCTTTTTATTCAAAAAATTGAAGCTAAAGACTAAGATAACTTGAGAGGTAAAATCAGTACAAAATATATAATTGTAATAATAAATAAAGAGCATTGTTAATGTTGCATGTATAAAATTAAAAGAAATAACTTTCTTTGATTTTGTCTTTATGAGATATGGCTGTGTATATATATATATATATATATATATATATATATATATATATATATATATATATAGAAAGATATAGAGAGAGAGAGGCTAATATCAAAACGTTTGCACCAAGGCTCTCGTGCAACCAAGTCGTTTTCGGATTTTTAAAGTCCAAACAGTCGATCCAAACCGTTAGATGTTCAATCTATATTAAAATCTGCTTGGAGACCAAATTTTACATTTTTTGGAATTTTTTTACTATTTATTAAGCCACTTTGAAATTGCTGATCCGGGTGAACAGTAAAAACAGTGCAACCAAATTCTGGACCATGTGATCAGCAATTTTCAAAGTGGCTTAATAAATAGTAAAAAAATTCCAAAAAATGTAAAATTTGGTCTCCAAGCAGATTTTAATATAGATTGAACATCTAACGGTTTGGATCGACTGTTTGAACTTTGAAAATTCGAAAACGACTTGATTGCACGAGGGTCTTGGTGCAAACATTTTGATATTAGCCACTCTATATATATATATATATATATATATATATATGTACGTATACATTTTTTTTTTCTTTTTTGCAATTTTTACAGCAAGCCTATGTGTGATTTGTTGGAAGAATTTGATAATTGATTTTTTCTAAAAAAATATTAAGGAAATTTTAAGGGTTAAAATGTCTCGTGACTTTCGTGTCTCGCAATTTTTATCTCTGTTTTCAAAGTTCAAATAGTCGATTCGAACCTCTCAGCAAGATTTTCATATTAAAATGTGTTTGGTGACCAAATTTTATATTTTTTCTGTAAATTGTTTAGTATTTGTTTAGATATGTACAAATTTTATATTTAATTATTGAACTTGAATAAATACATAATAAAAAAAATGACATGTGTACCCAAAAACCTTCTTTTAGCTTCCGATCACTAGAATTTATACAAGTTCTCTTACATATCACGAGTGCAAATGTTAATTTATGTTCTGTTATATAACTCAGCAATTCAGCTTGCTTGAGCGTTTGAAGCATCTTCTCTGGTGCTGGTCTAGGGATTCGGCGAATCAATAAGCAGCCTGTGTCATTTGAGCTTACATAACACTAATTTTAAAATCTATCAAATTAACTATAAATAATGAATCTAAACCATTCAAACCAATCTACTTCATTAGTTGTATGTTTAAATGCAAAATTTAAATTTTTTTAAATTTGTTTAGTATCAAATCAAACAGTCAAATATGAGAGTTTTTAAATTAATTTTAATGCATTCATTAACTTCTAAAACCTGAAAACAAGTTTTCCTTTTAAGAGAAGAAAGAAGAAAAAGAAAAGTGCGCTACCAGCATTCGCTTAATGGATTACAAAAAGGGCCCATTTCTTTCTGCGCTTTATTCTGGACTTTGTATACTAGACTTGGTAGGAAATATTTTGGGCCTTGACCGAAAAAATATACATCGCTATGGCAGTTTCATCATCATTTTTTATTTTGTTATTTTAACAGGGAGCATTATGCCAAGAGGCTAGAGCATATCAATATATATATATATATTTTTTTTTGGGCGAAACCGTCCATAGACATATATTTTATTAAGGACTTGAAAATAGTACATCAGAAAAGGTACAGATCAATATGGACACTATCTAGCTGTACCTGTTTAAATTATTTATGGTTAACATATAAATAAAATTAGTATAAGCTTGATGTTTTATACTAAGTAACAATTCCATGCAAAATGTTTGAGTAGCAAATATGAAGAACACAGACAGGGCATTTAAATATCAAAGCAGAGTACTGAAATAAGAAATAAATAAAAAAATAGATCCGTGGAGAGATTTGCTAAATTTAGAAACTTGAGGGTTTCGTTTGAAATCAACGCATAGAACAAAATTTTACTGCAAAGCAGTGAATCAAAGAGAACTAATGCATGCCTACATTCCTATTAGGTAGAGCCAATTTTTTTATAGAAGCAAAAGACGAGAAAATTAATGCTACTACCAAACAACAAACACAATGAACTGCTAATCATGGTCCAGTTATTCCTTCCCTACCTGGCTCTTGCAAATAAATGCACCTCTGTTGTTTTCTTGCTTAAGAGTTAAGAACCTCTAATTATAGTTGAATATACAACATGTCACCCAAACATGTACCCAAAAAGTTCAGCTCAGTGGTAGAATCTCAGCTTAATCTTTGCTTTTGTTTTCTTCAAATTTTACGCACTTCAGCGAAATTTTGTAGATGAATTCTAGATAAACATGCATGACTTAAACCAGGCAATGTTGCAATTGGTAAATTCTTTTCAGAATATTATATAAATCTAACATTTATAGTCAACAGTCTTCTTTCAGAATGACAAAACAGAGGGCAAAGGAAATATATGTAAAGTTCTTTTCACCAAAACCATTTTGCTGTTTATTTTTTAATATTGGGGTCCATCTCTCGTGCAACCGTAAAGTAGCCAAAGCACCAGTACTAATTTGGCCCCAGTGGCAATAAATAATAGTAATAAATTGGGTATGTAGTAGCTAGCTACTATGAGAATATGAGAACGCACCTAATTAATAACCATAATTAGTGCCAACTTGAGGACGGTGGCAATGAGAGAGAAGAGGTACATTACATGCTTGGTCAGATTATCTTTTATTTGGTTCATGTTACATAGATTATGTCGTCACAAATTATTTATAGTCCACGTATCTCCACATGAAAATTAAAATTAAAATTTGTTTATACTTGTTCAGTTAATGTAGGCCGTCAATCTACACATGTTCCTTAATTTGTTAGTTCTTGCATAAATGGTTTGTACATTTTATATCACCTTCCTATGGTGTAATTTTCATCGATCTGTTTCAAGAGGTTAAACTGAAACAAAAAATAAGAAAATGTTTGAACAAACGACAGATTGACGCTATTGAATGGAACTCAAAAAAGTTCTTGAGCTCATGCAGCAGTGTGCCAGTGTCTTTTTCGAGAACAGCACATATTGAATTGATTGCCTTTTATTCCTAAAATTCTTCATAGGCCACGTTACAATTATATTACAGTGTGTGTATACAGTATGGCTAATTTGATGCTAGCAGCATTTCGGCCAAGTGCTGCCAGCAGCAAATCTGCCATTCTAATGTTCAAACAACCGATCCGAACCGTTCAACATGTTCTAAATATTGAAATGTGCTTGGAGACCAAATTTTACATATTTTGGAATTTTTTTACTATTTATTAAGCCACTTTGAAAATTTCAGATCCGGGTGAACAGTAAAAATAGTCTAGACCATATGATCTGGAATTTTCAAAGTGGCTTAATAAATAGTAAAAAAATTCCAAAAAATGTAAAATTTGGTCTCCAAGCACATTTCAATATTTAGAACATGTTGAACGGTTCGGATCGGTTGTTTGAACATCAGTATGGCAGATTTGCTGCTGGCAGCACTTGACCAAAATGCTGCCAGCAGCAAATTAGCCATACTATATATATATATATATATATATATATATATATATGAGCTTGGCTACTATGCTTATATAAGCAAAAGCCCCCATATGCTTATAACTCATTTTTGCGTTTCCAATGTTCAAATGGTCGATCCGACCGTTCATCTTGTTCTCCATATTAATATGTGCTTGGAGACTAAATTTTACATTTTTCTGAATTTTTTTACTATTTATTAAGCCACTTTGAAAGTTTCTGATCTGGTGGTCCAGAATTTTGGAAACACTGTTTTTACTGTTCACCCAGATCAGCAATTTTCAAAGTGGCTTAATAAATAGTAAAAAAATTCAGAAAAATGTAAAATTTAGTCTCCAAGCACATATTAATATGGAGAACAAGATGAACGGTCGGATCGACCATTTGAACATTGGAAACGCAAAAATGAGTTATAAGCATATGGGGGCTTTTGCTTATATAAGCATAGTAGCCAAGCTCATATATATATATATATATATATATATATATATATATATATATAGGAGTTGGCTACGGTGCTACGCATAGCATAGAGGGCCTCCGTGCTACGGCTCAATATTTGAGTTTTCAAAATCCTAACAGTCGATCCGAATCGTTCAACATGATCTCCATATGAATATGTACTTGCAAATCAAATTTACATTTTTTAGAAGTTTTTTACTACTTTTTTAGATTGGTAGAAAACACTTGATCTGAATGGTGCAGAATTTTCAGATCAAGTGATTTTTCTACCTATCTAAAAAAATAGTAAAAATTCTAAAAATGTAAAATTTGGTTAGCAAGTACATATTCATGTGGAGATCATGTTGAACGGTTCGGATCGACCGTTAGGATTTTGAAAACTCAAATATTGAGCCGTAGCACGGAGGCCATCTATGCTATGCCTAGCACCGTAGCGAACTCCTATATATATATATGAGGAGCTATCCAATTACACTATTTTATGGTGACACATGTTGACATTATATGTTTATAAGTTATTTTTGTGAAAATCCAAACAGTCGATCCGAACCGTTCAACATGATTTTCATATTAAAATGTGCTTGGAGACCAATTTTATATTTTCTTGAAAATTGTTTACTATTTATTTAGGTTTGAAAATCGTTGTTTTTCAATGGTCCAAAATTGTTTGAAAATAACAATTTTGTACACGTCTTAATAAATACTAAAAAATTCTAAAAAATGTAAATTTTGGTCTCCAAGGACAATTTAATATGGAGATCATGTTGAACGGTTCGGATCGATTGTTTGGACTATAAAATCACAAAAATAACTTATAAACATATGGCGTCAAGATGTGTTATCATAAAATAGTGTAATTGGAAACCCAATAAATATATATATATATTTCGGTTGGACGGGACCACGTATCTAAATATGTTCTTGAATAAAATTAATGGTCATTACTCATTAGGTATGTACATATATTACGAGACACCGTACATACAGTACTACCAGTACCAGATCACCGAATCTATTGATTATATTTTAAATTGTTCGTGTATTTAAATGCAAAAGCTTCTGTTATATAAATATTAGCTGGCTGGTTCACCGCACGATGCCATCTTAAATTTTAAACTAGCTCAGTTAGGTGCACATAGATCCTAAAATAAAGGTAATTAGATTCCGAGCTGTCAATTTTTATCACGACATGAAAGAATAATTATTATATATATACACTAAAGTAAAGTTGCCTTAAACCTAATTGATTTTAGCTTTACTTTTTGGTGACATTTGCTTGAAGTGATGAGGTAAAACACATGGCCACAGCTGTGTTTGCTTAGTTATCAAGTCAAGTTTATACCAAATTGCAGGAGATTACGATGCTCCGCCATCATTTTGTTAAATGGGAAAATCTTCATCCCCAGCTTCCTTCCCAACTTCTGTCCTCTCTATTCGGCGTCGCAGCATTGTTTGTCTCGTCTTCCTTTCTTATCAAAATTCATATCGCTACTCATTGGTGCTCATCTTCCTCAGCAAAAAATTTCTATCATTAGAAGGATAACTAAAATTTTTATCAGGGGTCTGGACAAAATTTACCGATACAATTAGCTGAGTTACAAATTGTTCAAAAACATACAATAACCTAATTATATATTGATCTATAATCAGTTTCCAAAATCTAAAAATAAATAATTGTCTGTGTATGATTCAATGTCGCTCCGCACTGCATATCATTTCTCTCGTTTTCTAAGAAGATATTTTACATATCACTCATTAATGTTTAAGAAATATAGTGTAAAATTTTAGTGGTAAACGTTTCAATGCATGAATACATGTTTGTTTTTGTTGGTCAAATGGATCAATGTTTGTTGCCTTGTTGGCCATGATAAATTATTTGAATTCAAAAGGTCAACAAATTTTCTTCAACAATTAAAATAACGAAGACGCGCAGAAAAGTGTCGTGTGCGTGGAGGTTGTGCATTCGCCGGCTCGAAGGGTCCCAATATAAAATATGAATCTAGAACAGTACAACATTACGAAAGTACCCCCGACAGATTCGCATTAAATGCATCGGAGGTAAAAAATGGAGAACAAGGCGTGGTGGGTCCCACTCGATGTTTTTGGCGCGATAAAGCGGCAAAAAGGGCATCTCGATGCTCTCGATTCGCGTGCCGCTCTGCGTTACTAATAATCTCGGTCCTCTGACTCTGTTCTCTGTAAGTGATTCTGTAAAGCGGGTCAATCAATCGAAAAGAAAGATCAACAACATCACTATACCAGAGCAGAACGCTGGGCCCATTTGTCCGGTACAGCCGACCATGGAGATAGAGGATTGGGCTACAGTAGATCTGGCCAAGAGACGTGATGGAAAAAGAGAGAGACAACTATGTACCAACCAACTGGATTGATCAGAAAAGGGAATTAATTTGACTAAATGATCTTGGACCATTTGACCTCTTGGCTCGAACTTCTTCCAGAAATTATAAAAAAAAAAAAAATTATCAAACCAACTTAACTATTTTCGCTTTTACAACCATCATAATTATAAGAATCAAATTGTCATTTCAGTACTAATTTTTTTTCTATACCAAATTACCATTTCAGTCAGTGGTAGTTTCACAAGTTTTCAGCCCACGGCCACACGATTTTTCTCCAAAATCTATGATTATTTTATATAAAATTAAGTGTAAATATATAATGAAAAATGAATGTATTAAAGTAATTTATAATTTTATTTTTTAACTGTTTAACTTTGTAAAAATTAACTTGAAAATGTAAAAGAATCACTCATAAAATATATTATATATTAGCTTCAACGGCTTAAATTTTTTATCATAACAACTAAAAGAGAATGAAAAAACTAAAATATAGTAGAGCAGAATTGGCATGCATGATCTCATATTCTTTGCATTAATTGTCAACATGTTATTCATAATTAATAAGATCTTAATTGCTATGGAATAACAAAATAGCGCACTATTTTGTCTGAAAAAAGTTTCCGAACACTTATTAGAGGGTTCACAACATTATTGTAGATATAGAAACGTGGGTTGTCCTTTTGTGCATACAGAATGGATCAAGCCAGAAATGTAGAATTGTAAAATTCAGAGATTTTGATCACATTCTTCCAACAGTTGTAGATCAGGACTCACTTAAGGCATGATCAATTAATGCAGGAGCAGACATCAGACAATGAGTTCCTTATCATGTCCTACTCATGATGTCCCTACCTCCGCGCATTAAATGCTCGTTTACTCGTCTTTTGTTGGCCACTTATTCCCCTCCTTTCTATTATTTTAAACTTTTGTAATTTTCCTCCAGACTATGCTTGATTGATTATATTTTTGAATGATTTGTCCTGATCTGGTTTTTCTATTTTGGTTGCAAATCTGTAGGCGATTGTATTGATGAAAAAAGTTACAAATTAGTTGTTACATAAGAAGTTTTTTATAACGTCTTTACGTGCTGCCTTGTTATATTTAAGTACTGTAGGATTAAATATTTAATAAAAAATCCGCATACAAATACGAATAAGAATCTGCATATTCGACCGCATATCGTATATGCAGTATGCGGTGACCTTCCAAATACAGCATGAGAACCGAATATTAAAACACTGCTTCAGTCTGACATCCATCTGGAGGAGATAGGAGCAGCATAGATGACCATGGCCTTTTTCCTCGCCTCATGTCGCCTTTCCTTATCCCACTGCTTTATTTCGTTGTGCTGATCTGGCTTTTCAATCCATTTCCAAATGTTTACACTTTTACCATTTATTTATTTCATGTCCTTAAGCGTGGTCAGGAAAATTTTCTATAATTACTCAATAATTCTAACACAATAGAAATGGACGGTAATGGTTTATAGTTTATAAGTTAGATATGATTTATGTTATTTTTTATATGTAAATAAAAAATTATAATTGTTCAACTTTATTTTGATTGAAATTGTTAAATTTAAGAATTAACGTTCATAAATTATTCGCATTGGTGGATTATTAAAATAACTTCACACCAATAAAAACTAAGTTGTAATATCATAATTATTTATATAGATACTGAAAAATGATATAGATCATGTCTAACTGTTTTATTTTGATACTAGAACTAATTTTTAGACTGCACTCCCCAAAGAAAAAAATTATTCATTGCAAAGAGTTGAATTTTAAAATAACACGATTTCGTTTAACAAAACTTTTATACAACGAATTTGGAGATGTATAAGTTATATGATTATGCGAAATAAGAAAGAAAAAATAGCTCAGATGGATCATAGCGAAAACGACATGATAAATTCATTCGTATATCTTTACTTTCTAATGTTTTAATAACAAAAATTCAAACATTCATACTTTAATATAAAATCTTTAAAATAGATATAATTTATGTTATTTTCTTTACATGCATATAAAAAATTAATCTGATTTTGTTTTTTGTTATAATTTGAATCATAGTTGATCTAAAATTAACGTCTAAAAATTACATAGTTGATCTAGAATTAACGTTCCAAAAATTATTCATATGGATGAATTTTAGTAAGCTTTTAATATCAATTAAAATATAGTCGAAATAGTGTAATCTTTTATATACACATAAAGAAAATGAAATAAATCACATGTGAAGATATTAGTTTACTATTGAATTTTAAATTTTAAGTTATTAAAAATTTCAAAAATGAAGGTGTAAAAGAGCCATCAAAATAGAGACATTTGAACCATTTTTGTAAATCTATAGGGTTTGTTCGGTGTTCAGGATTAGATGTATAGGGCTTGTTCGGTGTTCAAGAATTAGATGGGATTATAATTCTAACTAGATGTTCGGGCGTTCGGCTGTCAAATTTTGTTCCCAAATTTTTTCCTAGATAATTCCCAATCATCTCCACTACAATGCAATTTTTTTAACAAATAAACTTGCTCTCAGAGTTAATTTTTTTTTTCCCAATTTCTCTCTCCATTCATCCACTTTACTCATTGCAAGTTAAATAAATGGGTTATACATATAAAGAGTTGTAACTTGTTTAAACAACACGTGTGAGACTAATCTACTGAACTGAACTGATACATATAAAAAGTGGATATTTGGACTAATCAGACACTCGAGTGCCGTACTCACAGTGGGGCAGTTTGCTATAAAAAAATTGAAAAAAAAAACAATTCATAGCAAAACCGCCCAACTGTGGGCGGTCAGCGGTTAGGTATGGAAGCAAACTGTCCCACAATGGAACGGTCAGGGTATTTTTCAAAATATTTTGAAACCGAGGGTAGATTCAGTAATTTTTTTGAGGGTATTAATAAAAAAATCAGAGAGAAGTGCACAGGTTGGGTGGGGACGTGTGGTTGAGGGTTTCTGTTTTTTCAATTTAATTCGTGCTGGTTGAATTATGATATTATACATGTAAAATCATTTAATTATTAGCATTTTATATAATCCGACACAACATATTTTAACTAATGATAAAAACGTTTCTCTAAACAATATTGTTAGTAATATTAATGAATAAACAAATTATTGTAAGCAAAGTAAAAGGTAGACAACTTCAACATGCATGAGCATAATATATTTTCAAAATCAAATCGATTGAAAACTAAGTTTAGAGCTCTTATAAAAATTATGCAAATTACAAGGTCAGTTACATTATGCAGTCGGCTGATGTTAATATATTTTCTAATGTTTACTACTAGAATGTACTTCATGTGTATATTAAATCCACTGTATACCCTAATTTTTATTAATATCACTGTCAAAAAAAAAAAAGTCACAACTTATGAGAAATTCGAAAAATATCAGGGCCTTCAAGTCAATCTGCGGCTCTATTATTGGAGGCTACAAATTGAATTAGAAGCCCTAAAAAAATCCAAAAATGCACTGTAATATACTGATATTTAGATATTTGGGAGCCTCTAATTCAACCTGCGGCCCTCCAAGAATGGGGCCGCATATTGAATTGAAGGTCCTGTATTTTTCGAATTCTCAATTTTAGTGGTGTTTTGGTTTTTTTTTTTTTTTTAAATGATATTAAGAAAAATTTGGGTACTATGTATGATCTAATCAAAAGGTTTTAAAGAGTGAGGCTATGGTGCTATGCATAGCACGGATGGCTAGTGTACTACGGCTCAATATGGTACTTTTTAAAATTCTAACGGTCGATCCGAACCGCCAATGTGATATCCATATGAATATCACTTGCAAACTAAATTTTATATTTTTTTGAATTTTTTTACTATTTTTTTAGATAGGTAGAAAAATCAGTGTTTTTTGAAAATTCTGGACCATCAAAATTGTACCTATCTAAAAAAATAGTAAAAAAATTCGCAAAAATATAAAATTTAGTTTGCAAGTACATATTCATATGGTTATCACATTGACCGGTTCGGATCAACCATTAGAATTTTAAAAAGTACCATATTGAGCCGTAGTACACTAGCCATCCGTGCTATGCATAGCAACATAGCCTCACTCGGTTTTAAATATGTAATGTTTTGGACCTGTTTGAACGGGTCGAACAGATTAATCGGATCTCATGTGTGTCGTCTACGACAAACCCATCATGTGCCATTGACCATGAGGTAGAGAATATTAAAATAAAGTCATCTCCCGTCAATTAATCACCAAGTACCTGGGCTGTACGCCTGTACCGACGATTCTCCCAAAAAGTTTTAAATTCCAAAAGTACCCCCGCTAGTACGCATTGATGGACACAGTACGGGGCCCCAGGAAAGTTGGCGCGAAGACAGATGCGAAGGGAATAAAGATCTTCCGTTCAAACCATCAAACATTATAGTGTAGCGGCCCCCATCGCTCCACGCCTAGCACCTGCAGTGACCCGCAACAAGTTTCGACACATTTATCGGTGACCTGGAATGTTAAAACTAGGCAAAGGGCATAGGATGCGAATTTATCACTACTCGAGTACTCGTTACCGTAGTTCTCATGGTGTGGCCGCGTCGGTGCTTTATATTGTGTGGCCGTGACAAGACATTGCTAACCTAAAAGGTAGCGAAGGGACCAACCACAACCAGCCAAGATATATAAAAAGCACTTCAGTAGATTGATCTTAATTCGTACATGGATCAGCTTCGGCCGGTATTGTTTGGAGTGTTTACAAAAGGCAAATGACAGATTGACAGTCGCCTTTAAAATATTTTTCTTTGACCAAACATTTGTCAGGTATTGCTTATTTATTTTCCAAGTGGTGTGTATAAATCTAGTCGATTTATAATAACTTAGCTTGATATTTTTATAACATGTTTGCCGACACAAAGTTTCACAGATATCATTTATTGTTCGATGATAAATTTCCAAGGTTACACTATTTCTCAATACGAGAATTATAAAAATTAAATAATCTTAATAGAGCACACTCTTATTTGTTATTTTTCAATACAAGAATTATAAAATTTATATCAGCAGGTTTTTTTTTTTTTCCAACTGTTGAGTATTTGGAGGCCACATCGTCTGCATTAACTAGAAAGAGCATCTTTTGAGTTAATGCATCTTGGCTGTTTGATTTTAAACAGAACCAATTCGGCTCTACCTATAAAGCAAGAGATCCTTCAATATATAGATTCGCACGGAACTCAAACCAGATCGGACGGTCCAGATGCATTAACTCAAAAGATTTTGAGTTAATGCAGAAGATATGAATTCGAGTATTTGGACGTGACTATTGGACCAGATAATACGAAAAAGTCAATTAACCTCTATTTTTTTGTCATTATGTATGATTTTGTAAAATATTAATGGTACTGTAAAATGTTGTCCTTAACGATACTTAGATGGAGGTGAATATGATGTCTTAAAGAACTTTAGACGTTTTACGTGATGATAGGCAATACAAACAAACAACCGCAGTCAATCAACAATGAAAAATAAACATATAGAGTAGAAGAGATTGACACGCGGGATGTTAATGGAGTTCTGCTTAAAATACTTACGTTAATGGGGCAATGCAACCTCGTTAGCGTGCTTTTTCTATTATCAATAAAAGAAATGATACACCTCGTAACACGTGAGCCAAACACTTGTGTATAAGGTTGAGCACAGAAGCTCAAGTTGGAGAGTCCTACGAATAGGATCGTTATACAACTATGGTTATATGTGAGCACATTGTTCGAGCCGGTGAGCCTTTAATGCCCTACAAGCGGGAAGTCACACAACTATTCGAAGGGAGCACTAAGGTAAATCTCCACTCTATAATACAATGAACCAACACTCTAACTAAAACTAGAAGTAGATTAGTCAAATGGATTTGAGATTATCAAAGGAGTATTGAAGTTTTGGCTCTTTCAAAGATTAAAAGATCTAAAGAAAATAAAATTAGTACTATTTGAAATTTAGAGAAGGTAGCTTAAATCTAAAGTTAGAGTATTAACTCTATTTATAGAGGGGGCTTTAGATCTAAGTATTTGAACTGATCCGTTCAGTACGGTAATCTTCCGTTCAAACAGATAGTACAAATATATTTGAAATTTGGGTTTTGCCTTTTTAATTATATACTAATCGTTCGGTACGTTTATTTTCATATTTAACAGATAATATATCTTATCCAAATCTATTTAACTTGAATCACGTAAGTACAGTTAGCATCATTCGGAATAGAGGCTATCTGAAAATTCTCTGCAATTAACGGAACTTTCTATTCTAAACGATTGCCAAGCGGAACCATTTATTCTGTACTGAAATGCTTCTATATCCGTCTGATGAAGTCAAAACATATAGCGAAAATTACTATTTTTTCTTCCGAAAAATTGTGAAAAGCGAATGCAAAGTAGCTATTTTTTCGATTTATTTACCGCAAACGTGTTTTTAGATCTTTTTGGCAGGTTTTTGAGAAAGTTGCATATTTAGGTCAAAAAAAAAAGAAAAAATGTCATATTTAGGTGATTTTTGAAGATAGCACCAAAACAGTACATCACATGGAGCATGCAACACCTCACACGAAATGCACAACATGTGAAATGGCGAAAAATACAAAAAATTCGCTAAGTCAGGAAGCCGTTCGACCCCCTCTATGCCGTATGCGACATACCCTGATGCCACACGATCTGTGGACTATTTTCTTGGGATCTTATCATCCACCGTTGATGTTATTTTTGGCAGAATTCTTCTGAAAGGACGCGATTGCTTTAGCGGCAAGCTTTCATAGCTATTTTGGCTTCATCTATCCAAACTTGAAGTACACTCCAAGTTTGCACTACTTCCACTATTTCCACTACTCCATCTCTCATATTAGGAAGGCTATAAATACATCTCTTGTAATAGAATTTAGTGTGCGTGTTCAATTGTGTTAAGTCCTTAGAATCGAGATTAGCAATTCTCATTGCTATGTTAGGTTAGAGAGTATTAGAGAGAGAATGATAGCTATCGAAAGTCAAGCAGGAGATGAAGACGTCACCTAAGGAGGCACAGGTTCATACATTTTCAATTGGGTTGTAATTTATGTTCTCTTTATTTTATTCCTTTTATTTTGCCATGGCCATGAGAAACTAAATTTCTCATCTCTAGGGTGAGGGTTGTACTCAAATTCTTAATTATGTTTTAGTATAAGCTTATGTTTTGTTTATGCTGATTTGAGTTTTCTTTATTATTTAAATCCCTTTTTATTAAATCTTTGTATACATAGTGTTGTCTACAATATTCCAGTGACCCTCCACATACCAATAGGTGTTTAGTCATTGTATCCCGGTGTGAGTGGGATAATGCATGTAAGTACTGTAGGCACTTCGGCTAACGAGGCTTGGCAGCGGTTCAAAGACTAGGGTTAGAACCAAGTAGGCTCCCTTAGTATGATAGCGTAAATTGTACATTTAGATTATATTAGGAAACACCTAGATTAGTTAGGGTCTTTGGGATATTTCAACTAGGGGGTAATATAGGAAAATAATATAATTATGTACCTAAAACACTTTACTCTTGGTAGCCCAAAAGCCGATCGCAAAATTGAAAAACCTTTCAAATCACATAAGCAAGAACTCAGCAAGTCCTGCGGGTAGTGACAGTGCCCATGCGGGGTAGCTGTGGGACAATCTAGGCTGCATTCTATAGTGACCAGTGCCGCATAGAAAGACGTCGTAATTTATACTTTGCATAATTAAGAAGGAGAGAATCTGAACCCTAGAGGCCTTCTATTTATTGTCTAATTCTAACCTTAGCATAATTAGCACCACAACATCAAACTTTTAAAAACTCCCCGAGAACCTAAACTAGTGAAAAGTGTTTAAAATCTGATACGTCCTATCTCGGGAGATGAGGCCGTATGAGAAATTTGGGTTAAACTGGATTCGTCCTGCCAAGGGATGGCAGGCCGAGATGTGGATCGAGTTGAGAACTCGGGGTGATTAGTGAGAGATTCGGACTCTAACATGTATGATCTCTCTCTTAATTGAAAATTGCGTCCCCTGTTTCATGGGAATCACTGCCTTATATAGTCCAGCCATAACTGCCATCTCGGGCGTTTATGGAGAACGTGGGCAGTTATGTCAGCCGTTACTGGGACGTGGGCATTAAGCTAGCCGTTACTGGGACATCGGCATTAAGCTAGCCGTTTCCCCAGTTATCCCGTATGTCGGTTGGCACGGGCCTACTTTAAGGCTCTGGTTTGGGGCCGGCATATTGGGCCCCGGCTTAACGAGTTTTTTGGCTTTTTCATATGACGTCGGGTTGGCCTTGTAAAGGTCCGAATCCCAGTCTTTCATGGCCCAGTTTGGAACAAGTAAAAGGGCCTGTGGAACATGGCCCTATTATTAGCCCCCGAAGTCGGGATGCATCGGCGAGATGCTTTCGACTTGAGGATGAATAATTCATAAAACACGGTTTCTATTTACCGACATTGGTGTGTTAGTCATGTTGTCATAACTCGAGTGTGGCATATGTTTGTTGATATGTTTCCCACAATTTAAGTATCTCGGTATATATTACCGATACATATATATATATATATATATATATATATATATATATATATATATATATATATATATATATATATGTACATATATATGTGATGTTTTTTTTTTTTTTTTTTTTGCGTGACAAGGAAGATGGTATCCGAGTTAGTTTTTGACAAGGAAAATGGTATCCGAGTTAGTCAAAAATGAAAGAAGTGAAACATTGAAGGTATAAGTAATCATTGATATTGCAAGAACATAACAAGTCTAAATATAAGAAAACATCGAAATCATACAACGCCTCGATCTAGTAAAATATCGAAATCATACAACGCCTCGATCTAGTAAAATATCGAAATCATACAACGCCTAATTAGACAAAACATGAGACATGATATTATATAGTGCCTGGAAGAATATTTCCACCATGGGCGCCATATCTGTCATGTCGCGCCTTCCACGCACCGTGATAGCCATGTTCAGCAAAAAGACGGGTGTGATGTCGCTTTTCTAAGTTGAAAATCACACTTACACCATGTCGTTGTCGGTGTCTTCAAAAAGGTTATCGTCGTTGAGTTCATGTTGGGTAGCGGTGTACAGACTCGGTCCGCCGTAATTACGGGATAGACACCCAGGGCACTTCCAGAACTGGCGACGGGGGTCCGAACGACCTTGGATGTCATAGTATTGGAAGCAACTCCACTCGTAGCACATCCGACATTTTGCCATCTCGTGTTTGTACGCTTGATCATGGCATAAGACACACCAACGCAACTTGGGCTCGAGATTGAACTTGTAAATGTCGTTCTCGTCCTCTTTGGTAAACGGGGGTGCCCTAGCGAGGGTACGGTCGATGAGGTCCCCAATTTTGAAGTCCTCGTTCGCGAGCATCCAGTCCAAGTCGTCCTCCGGAAAATGTTGTAGCAGAGTCCATCTCTCGGGCCGAGATAGGTCCTGTCTCGGGTTACGAGAGCGACGTGACTTGGGAGGTTGGTTGCGGCGACGTCTGGGGGGTTGGTCATTGCTATTCTGACCATAATCGAGGGGTGTTTTGTTTTTGGAAACAACTCTCTTGAAAGGCATCTCGGAAGTATAGAGAATGGTAAAAAGTTAAGAGTAAAAATGTGCCTTTTACCGTATTATGACTCTGGTATTTATAGTCGTTAGGGGGAGATATTGCCTTAAATAACGTGGGCCATATTGCCTAAAAAGGTAGCCGCCAGCTACTAGCCATAAATGTCATTGGGCGTTGTGTAAGTTATACGAGACGACAGGCTTTCGGCGTTTTCAAAGTGGTCAAATTGACTCATATTAGACGGTATTGAGTAGTAATGAAATTCCTATGCAAGACATATATTAATCAAAACACACGAGATAAAAACCTCGGCTGAGTGTTACAACTAGGCATATAAGTAAATTTGAAAGGTTGACATCTAATTTAAAAACAAAAGGCAGGCTATTCCCGCGATATTATATATAGCTAAGACTATTCATGGCGGAGGAGCGCTTAGCCCGGCGTTCTTGATCCAGGCATCTCCTGTAGGTGAAGGATGTGAAGCGAGGATCACCATGGTTCCGAGGTGATCTGCGGGCGAGACACCCGGGATGAAAAGCTTCTTCACATCCGTCACAATGGAACATGTGCCGATAGTTCCCTCGGGTTCTGCAAATAGCACACCTATCCAGGCTAACGGGTCGTCTTCTTCTTCCCCCAAGTTAATAGGGGGTGGCTCGATGTTGATCTCGGAGTTCCGATGTTGGGGAGATGGGTGTGCAGACGGAAGTCTTCATTCTCCTCCTTAACTCCGACCTTCACATTTTTGTTAGCTGCCATCTTATTATAACCCGAGTTGGAAGAGATAGTTGCGATCGCTGGATGTTCCGTTAAGGAAGACGAGGGAGTAATATGAATGTCGACATTAATTACTCGACGCCTCGTCTTCCGTTAACCGTCGTCAGCCATCAAATCAGCCGTAAATCAGTCAGAGGTACGGGGTTATGGCGCAATCCCCGCATGACTACTGCGCGCTTCAACTCGGTAAGAGCCCGATTCCCTTGATACGGCGCGGGAATCGAGGCGTCGCCATGATGAAACGCGACGCTTCGTGGCTCCTTTTCGAAATTTGCGCGAGTATTGAGCGGGAAAAATAAAGACCCTTATATATACTCTTCATCCCGATTCATCATTCATTCTCAGTTATTTGAGCTAATCAATCTCGGAGCCACAGAGCGAAAGTGATTTCAGTGATAACAGAGCGAGCACAGA
>JAJGRW010000248.1:607895-670171 GCA_025461045.1 Carex parvula
AAAATAAAATTATAAATTACTTTAATACATTCATTTTTCATTATATATTTACACTTAATTTATATAAATAATCATAGATTTTGGAGAAAAATCGTGTGGCCGTGGGCTGAAACTTGTGAAACTACCACTGACTGAAATGGTAATTGGTATAGAAAAAAATTAGTACTGAATGACAATTTGATTCTTATAATTATGATGGTTGTAAAACGAAATAGTTAAGTTGGTTTGATAATTTTTTTTTTTTTTATAATTCTAGAAGAAGTTCGAGCCAAGAGGTCAAATGGTCCAAGATCATTTAGTCAAATTAATTCCCTTTTCTGATCAATCCAGTTGGTTGGTACTAGTTGTCTCTCTTTTTCCATCACGTCTCTTGGCCAGATCTAACTGTTGCCCAATCCTCTATCTCCATGGTCGGCTGTACCGGACAATGGGCCCAGCGTTCTGCTCTGGTATAGTGATGTTGTTGATCTTTCTTTTCGATTGATTGACCCGCTTTACAGAATCACTTACAGAACAGAGTCAGAGGGACGAGATTATTAGTAACGCAGAGCGGCACGCGAATCGAGAGCATCGAGATGCCCTTTTTGCCGCTTATCGCGCCAAAAACATCGAGGGACCCACCACGCCTTGTTCTCCATTTTTACCTCCGATGCATTTAATGCGAATCTGTCGGGGGTACTTTCGAATGTTGTACTGTTCTAGATTCATATTTTATTGGGACCCTTCGAGCCGGCGAATGCGCAACCTCCACGCAGACGACACTTTTCTGCGCGTCTTCGTTATTTAATTATTGAAGAAAATTGTTGACCTTTAGAATTCAAATAATTTATCATGGCCAACAAGGCAACAAACATTGATCCATTTGACCACAAAAACAAACATGTATTCAATGCATTGAAACATTTACCACTCAACTTTTACACTATATTTCTAAACATTAATTATTGATAGTAAAATATCTTATAGAAACGAGAGAAATAATATGCAGTGGCGGAGCGACATTTGAATCATACACGGACAATTATTTATTTTAGATTTTGGAAACTAATTGTATCAGTAAATTTTGTCCAGACCCCTAATAAAAATTTTAGTTATCCTTCTAATGATAGAAATTTTTTGCTGAGGAAGATGAGCACCAATGAGTAGCGATATGAATTTTGATAAGAAAGGAAGACGAGACTAACAGTGCTGCGATGCCGATAGAGAGGATAGAAGTTGGGAAGGAAGCTGGGGATAAAGATTTTCCCATTTAACAAAATGATGGCGGAGCATCGTAATCTCCTGCAATTTGGTATAAACTTGACTTGATAACTAAGCAAACACAGCTGTGGCCATGTGTTTTACCTCATCACTTCAAGCAAATGTCACCAAAAAAGTAAAGCTAAAATCAATTAGGTTTAAGGCAACTTTACTTTTTAGTGTATATATATAATAATTATTCTTGTCATGTCGTGATAAAAATTGACAGCTTGGAATCTATTACCTTTATTTTAGGATCTATGTGTACCTAATGGGCTAGTTTAAAATTTAAGATGGCATCGGCGGTGAACCAGCCAGCTAATATTTATATAACAGAAGGCTTTTGCATTTAAATACACGAACAATTTAAAATATAATCAATAGATTCGGTTGTCTGGTAGTACTGTATGTACGGTGTCTCGTAATATATGTACATACCTAATGAGTACTGACCATTAATTTATTCAAGAACATATTTAGATACTGGTCCCGTCCAACCGAAATATATATATATATATATATTATATATATATATATATATATATATATATTTATTGGGTTTCCAATTACACTATTTTATGATAACGCATCTTGAGTCATATGTTTATAAGTTATTTTGTGATTTTATAGTCCAAACAATTCCGATCCAGAACCGTTCAACATGATCTCCATATTAAATTGTCCTTGGAGACCAAAATTTACATTTTTTAGAATTTTTTAGTATTTATTAAGACGTGTACAAAATTGTTATTTTCAACAATTTTGGACCATTGAAAAACAACGATTTCAAACCTAAATAATAGTAAACAATTTTCAAGAAAATATAAAATTGGTCTCCAAGCACATTTAATATGAAAATCATGTTGAACGGTTCAGATCGACTGTTTGGATTTTCACAAAAATAACTTATAAACATATAATGTCAACATGTGTCACCATAAAATAGTGTAATTGGATAGCTCCTCATATATATATATAGGAGTTCGCTACGGTGCTAGGCATAGCATAGATGGCCTCCGTGCTACGGCTCAATATTTGAGTTTTCAAAATCCTAACGGTCGATTCGAACCGTTCAACATGATCTCCACATGAATATGTACTTGCTAACCAAATTTTACATTTTTATAATTTTTACTATTTTTTTAGATAGGTAGAAAAATCACTTGATCTGAAAATTCTGCACCATTCAGATCAAGTGTTTTCTACCAATCTAAAAAAGTAGTAAAAAACTTCTAAAAAATGTAAATTTGATTTGCAAGTACATATTCATATGGAGATCATGTTGAACGGTTCGGATCAACTGTTAGGATTTTGAAAACTCAAATATTGAGCCGTAGCATGGAGGCTCTCTATGCTATGCATAGCACCGTAGTCAACTCCTATATATATATATATATATATATAATATATTTATATAGATATATAGAGTATGGCTAATTTGCTGCTGGCAGCATTTTGGTCAAGTGCTGCCAGCAGCAAATCTGCCATACTGATGTTCAACAACCGATCCGAACCGTTCAACATGTTCTAAATATTGAAATGTGCTTGGAGACCAAATTTTACAATTTTTTTGGAATTTTTTTACTATTTATTAAGCCACTTTGAAAATTTCAGATCATATGGTCTAGACTATTTTTACTGTTCACCCGGATCTGAAATTTTCAAAGTGGCTTAATAAATAGTAAAAAAATTCCAAAATATGTAAAATTTGGTCTCCAAGCACATTTCAATATTTAGAACATGTTGAACGGTTCGGATCGGTTGTTTGAACATTAGAATGGCAGATTTGCTGCTGGCAGCACTTGGCCAAAATGCTGCCAGCATCAAATTAGCCATACTCTGTACACACACTGTAATATAATTGTAACGTGGCCTATGAAGAATTTTAGGAATAAAAGGCAATCAATTCAATATGTGCTGTTCTCGAAAAAGACACTGGCACACTGCTGCATGAGCTCAAGAACTTTTTTGAGTTCCATTCAATAGCGTCAATCTGTCGTTTGTTCAAACATTTTCTTATTTTTTGTTTCAGTTTAACCTCTTGAAACAGATCGATGAAAATTACACCATAGGAAGGTGATATAAAATGTACAAACCATTTATGTAAGAACTAACAAATTAAGGAACATGTGTAGATTGACGGCCTACATTAACTGAACAAGTATAAACAAATTTTAATTTTAATTTTCATGTGGAGATACGTGGACTATAAATAATTTGTGACGACATAATCTATGTAACATGAACCAAATAAAAGATAATCTGACCAAGCATGTAATGTACCTCTTCTCTCTCATTGCCACCGTCCTCAAGTTGGCATTAATTATGGTTATTAATTAGGTGCGTTCTCATATTCTCATAGTAGCTAGCTACTACATACCCAATTTATTACTATTATTTATTGCCACTGGGGCCAAATTAGTACTGGTGCTTTGGCTACTTTACGGTTGCACGAGAGATGGACCCCAATATTAAAAAATAAACAGCAAAATGGTTTTGGTGAAAAGAACTTTACATATATTTCCTTTGCCCTCTGTTTTGTCATTCTGAAAGAAGACTGTTGACTATAAATGTTAGATTTATATAATATTCTGAAAAGAATTTACCAATTGCAACATTGCCTGGTTTAAGTCATGCATGTTTATCTAGAATTCATCTACAAAATTTCGCTGAAGTGCGTAAAATTTGAAGAAAACAAAAGCAAAGATTAAGCTGATATTCTACCACTGAGCTGAACTTTTTGGGTACATGTTTGGGTGACATGTTGTATATTCAACTATAATTAGAGGTTCTTAACTCTTAAGCAAGAAAACAACAGAGGTGCATTTATTTGCAAGAGCCAGGTAGGGAAGGAATAACTGGACCATGATTAGCAGTTCATTGTTTTTGTTGTTTGGTAGTAGCATTAATTTTCTCGTCTTTTGCTTCTATAAGAAAATTGGCTCTACCTAATAGGAATGTAGGCATGCATTAGTTCTCTTTGATTCACTGCTTTGCAGTAAAATTTTGTTCTATGCGTTGATTTCAAACGAAACCCTCAAGTTTCTAAATTTAGCAAATCTCTCCACGGATCTATTTTTTTATTTATTTCTTATTTCAGTACTCTGCTTTGATATTTAAATGCCCTGTCTGTGTTCTTCATATTTGCTACTCAAACATTTTGCATGGAATTGTTACTTAGTATAAAACATCAAGCTTATACTAATTTTATTTATATGTTAACCATAAATAATTTAAACAGGTACAGCTAGATAGTGTCCATATTGATCTGTACCTTTTCTGATGTACTATTTTCAAGTCCTTAATAAAATATATGTCTATGGACGGTTTCGCCCAAAAAAAAATATATATATATATATATATTGATATGCTCTAGCCTCTTGGCGTAATGCTCCCTGTTAAAATAACAAAATAAAAAATGATGATGAAACTGCCATAGCGATGTATATTTTTTCGGTCAAGGCCCAAAATATTTCCTACCAAGTCTAGTATACAAAGTCCAGAATAAAGCGCAGAAAGAAATGGGCCCTTTTTGTAATCCATTAAGCGAATGCTGGTAGCGCACTTTTCTTTTTCTTCTTTCTTCTCTTAAAAGGAAAACTTGTTTTCAGGTTTTAGAAGTTAATGAATGCATTAAAATTAATTTAAAAACTCTCATATTTGACTGTTTGATTTGATACTAAACAAATTTAAAAAAAATTTAAATTTTGCATTTAAACATACAACTAATGAAGTAGATTGGTTTGAATGGTTTAGATTCATTATTTATAGTTAATTTGATAGATTTTAAAATTAGTGTTATATAAGCTCAAATGACACAGGCTGCTTATTGATTCGCCGAATCCCTAGACCAGCACCAGAGAAGATGCTTCAAACGCTCAAGCAAGCTGAATTGCTGAGTTATATAACAGAACATAAATTAACATTTGCACTCGTGATATGTAAGAGAACTTGTATAAATTCTAGTGATCGGAAGCTAAAAGCGAGGTTTTTGGGTACACATGTCATTTTTTTTTATTATGTATTTATTCAAGTTCAATAATTAAATATAAAATTTGTACATATCTAAACAAATACTAAACAATTTACAGAAAAAATATAAAATTTGGTCACCAAACACATTTTAATATGGAAATCTTGCTGAGAGGTTCGAATCGACTATTTGAACTTTGAAAACAGAGATAAAAATTGCGAGACACGAAAGTCACGAGACATTTTAACCCTTAAAATTTCCTTAATATTTTTTTAGAAAAAATCAATTATCAAATTCTTCCAACAAATCACACATAGGCTTGCTGTAAAAATTGCAAAAAAGAAAAAAAAAATGTATACGTACATATATATATATAGAGTGGCTAATATCAAAATGTTTGCACCAAGACTCTCGTGCAATCAAGTCGTTTTCGAATTTTCAAAGTTCAAACAGTCGATCCAAACCGTTAGATGTTCAATCTATATTAAAATCTGCTTGGAGACCAAATTTTACATTTTTTGGAATTTTTTTACTATTTATTAAGCCACTTTGAAAATTGCTGATCACATGGTCCAGAATTTGGTTGCACTGTTTTTACTGTTCACCCGGATCAGCAATTTCAAAGTGGCTTAATAAATAGTAAAAAAATTCCAAAAAATGTAAAATTTGGTCTCCAAGCAGATTTTAATATAGATTGAACATCTAACGGTTTGGATCGACTGTTTGGACTTTAAAAATCCGAAAACGACTTGGTTGCACGAGAGCCTTGGTGCAAACGTTTTGATATTAGCCTCTCTCTCTCTATATCTTTCTATATATATATATATATACACAGCCATATCTCATAAAGACAAAATCAAAGAAAGTATTTCTTTTAATTTTATACATGCAACATTAACAATGCTCTTTATTTATTATTACAATTATATATTTTGTACTGATTTTACCTCTCAAGTTATCTTAGTCTTTAGCTTCAATTTTTTGAATAAAAAGGTACTTCAAGTAGCAAGTTAGATTTTTTTATTTTTATTTTTACTGAATGTTTAGTTTTAAAGGTTCGAAATCAAGAGGCATGCAACAATTTTTTTTTGATCTTTTTTAACTTTAAATTTTAGTTAATATGAGAATTTTTTAATTTAATAATTATTATTGTCTTATGATAAAATTGGTCCTGCTATAAATATATTCCGACTCCCATCAAAACCTCCTCCAAAATTTTAGTAAAATTGACACTGTTGCATAGAAAGCTATGGTTGTTCGTTGTAATGCTGAATTTTATCTAAAATTTATCAAAATTTATTAAAAACTGAATAAGACAGACAAATTGTTTAGAGTATTAATTAGTTTTTTTTTTTTTTTAACTTCGCAAAACCTACGAAGTCATGAGCGGAACTCGAACTCTCGACTTTTGAATAACCATAGTTCTAGAACTTAAAAAAAAAAAAACTGTGCTACCGCCCATAATAAAAAAACGAGCAGTCATGGTACTGCTTTGCTTAATTTATTTGTTACTTTTTCTTTAAAGTTTTAGTCGATTGTTGATAACTGTAAACAAGTTATGAATGCTTCTTTATTTTTTTCTAATTTTACACACATTCTTGTAGATTCTTATACCTGTAGTTTAACAATTAACTGAACTAGAAATCTACTATCATGATAGATGTGTTAAGTGGACGGGTAAATTGAAACATTGAAAAAAAAAAAGAGATTCATTTTTGATAGGGCAATGTAATGTACTAAAGGCCCTAAGAAATAACTCATAAATCAAGCTTTGGGTTTGCCGAACAAGACCTCAATCTGGACCTCACGTATGGGCCGGAAAGGCCGAAGACGAGGCCTGTTAAGGCCTCTTTCGGCAAGCTCATTCGACACAACCCAGCCCGCGTTCGAGATCACTCCTTCAGAGTGATCCTCGCAACCTTTTCCATACAATCTGTCAAGTTGTCAGGTTGTCAGGCCGACACTACACAACAGTAAGAGATTGACCTATAAAAGGCCCAAATCTGAGCAAAAGAGGAGATTCACAAATTTTTTTTTTTTTTTTTAAGGTTAGTGGCTTTAAATGTCAACTAACAATTTCATTGATAAAAAACGTATTTACATCGAGTCAAATGACTTCAATTACTAGATCTAAACTTCTTTATTCTCATTAACTAATTTAAACTACTCTCATCATCTAATCCTACTTATTTACACTCTTAAACACCATAATACCTCATTCCCCATCCCTCTCTACGACCAGATCCGATTCCGTCCGATAGCCGCCGCGCTCCGACAGTCGGATCCACACCGTTGCTGTCCGACGGCTGGATCTACCCACCCCTCGCTCTGATCGAGATTGGTTGAGACTCTATGCTCCGAACTCCGACGATATCGCGTTCTTGGCTCCGGTCGGCTCCGTTCGGCTCGGCTCGACTCCCTCCCCTCTTTTTCATTGTCTTCTCCGCTCAAGAAGGTAGAGACGAGAGAGGGGACAATATCACTGTGTCGGATTGAGATCTAGAAAAGGTGAGAGGAATGAAATTGAGGGAGTGAGGAAGGGGAGGAGTAAGGTGGCGGCTGACTAGGGTTTATTGTTATGCAATTAAAAGAAGTGTTACGGTGTGAATTCATTGGAGGAGGGTTCAAAAATCATGGTAAAACTTAATTATTAGGTGAACTCTTGAAAAGCTCGAAATATCTTTTGGCTTTTTGCATCTTGCATCTCATTTTCATCATTATACTCTTGAAAATCATGGTAATACCATCACTTCTTTCTGATTATGGTTCATGATATATAATCAGGGTTAGTACCTCTAATTATGACTCTGCATGAAGTAGTGCTGTCATGAGCATTTTGATCTTATTTCTGTTTCTTTTATGCCCCTCTAAAAACTTTTGAGATGGGACCTGGTAAAATCAGAATCCTTGGCTTGCGGCTGTCTTTTCGAGAAACAATCTGAGCCCAAACTTGTGTTAATTTTTGTGGCTTAGTTGGGAGCTAACAACAAATCTTGAATCCAATGGACAAGAACCATGTGAATCTATCTCCGAAATTTTTATTTTTAACATTTTAAATAAATTAATTAATAAAATAACCATCGTTTCTGGTCAATTCTATATTTAACACGGCCGCAGAACACCGGAGCGGACCCATTTGGGGGAGGCCGCAGCATGCCGGAGCGGACCCCCATATGGGGCCGCAGAATGCCGGAGCGGACCCGGGTCCGCAGAATACCGGAGCGGACCCTATTTTTTTTGAATGATAGACATGAAAATCTTAATCGGAAACTTCAACTCAAGTTTTGAGGCTCTTCCCTTAGTTTTTTGACGAATCCGACGGTCGGATCGGTCCCGAAAGGATGTTAGCTTGGTTTTGGGGCTGTGGAGCTCATGTCAAAATTTCAGCCCGATCCGACGGACAGATCAAAAGTTATGCCCTTTTTTGTCAAAATTTCATTTTAAATTGATAATATATTTTCTAAACGTTCATTTATTTTTAATAGGTTAAATAAAATATAAATCAAAAATATCTTAAATCAATTACTTTAAAACAATAAACATTTTAAATTGATAATATATTTTGTAAACGTTCAATTTAAATTGATAATATAAATCTAAATCTAAATTAAATAAAAATTCAAATCTAAATTTAGATGCAAATAAAATTAAATCTAAATTGAATATAAATATAAATCTAAATTAAAATTTAAATTGAATCGAAATATAATTTAAATCTAAACTAAATTAAATAAAAGGAAAAAAAAAAAACTAAATTAGACGTATTTTCGGTTAATTATATGGCTCATTGTTCTATTGTAATGTTTCTTTTGATCAAACAAACGACGAACAACAATTTCAGATTAAACGACGAACAACAATTTCAAACATAAGTACACACAACTTCCAGTACAAACTTGATAAAAATTTCCAAAACAAAATCATAATCAACTTCATAATCAGATAAAAAAAAAAAAAAAAATAGGGTCCGCTCCGGTATTCTGCGGACCCGGGTCCGCTCCGGTATTCTGCGGCCCCATATGGGGGTCCGCTCCGGCATTCTGCGGCCTCCCCCAAATGGGTCCGCTCCGGTGTTCTGCGGCCGTGTTAAATATAGAATTGACCAAAAACGATGGTTATTTTATTAATTAATTTATTTAAAATGTTAAAAATAAAAATTTCGGAATCTATCTTGACCAGAAGTAATAAATCAATTATTATTACATCTCATGTCAATTTAATTTTTCTTTTGTTGTATTTGGATTTTCTTGTGCAAAGATTTGCATCTCTCTAATATGACCATCAAACCAAATCTGATCCTCCGTTCTTCCCAGCATTCTGATTAATGGGTCTAATGTTTGATAAATATATCTGCACCGTCGATCTAATATAGTTCGGATCGGCTTCTGATGAGGGCATTTGGATTTTATCTTGGTCCAAAAGCTTGGCAGCTATTAAGACCGAAATTTTTATTTTTAACATTTTAATAAAATTCATTAATAAATTAACCATCGTTTTGGGTCAATTTCAAATTTAACACGGCCGCAGAATGCCGGAGCGGACCCATATGGGGGGTACCGCAGAATGCCGAAGCGGACACCCATATGGGTCCGCACAATGCCGAAGCGGACCCGGGTCCGCACTATGCCGGAGCGGACCCTGGTCTTTATATCCCGAAAATGACAGCGAAATTTCATTCCACACTCTCACACCTTCTCTCTCCTGAGTTAGCTCTCTGATCTGTAAGTTTTTTCTCTCTTCTTTTAAATTTTTTATTTTTATTTCAGTAGATTAATAATTTAATTAGAATAATTAATTTAGCAATAATTAAATTAGAATAATTTAATTAGAATAATTAATTTAAATTAATTAATTTAGTTAATTTTTAATTGTAGGTTTTTTCTGTATTGAATTGAAAAAATGGCTCTTATGGTATCCATCTACACTGGTGGGGATGTATTAACAGGTCCTAATGGGGTTTACTACAGTATTGGACCCGTTACTGTGATCCCGGTATTGCCAGGTACGGATTATTTGGGACTTAAATCAAGTATATGTGGGAATTTAGGGTTGGATCAGGGTCAGTATGACCTTAAAATTGATGCCAAAATTAGCATGCCGACTAGTTCGGCACAAACCTGGTTCCAACTATTTCCAATTCAGAATGAGGGAGTCTGGCAGGTATTGTATAACCAAACCATGAGTTTTTCTGGGGGTGCATACAAGATAATTGACCTATATGTGGAGGTTACCAGAGCCCGGCGTTCGAACCCAGTTCAGAGGTTAATCCAGGGTCGTAGTCGGGGTAACTCATCCGGCTCTAGTCCATCCCCTGTCCAAATTGACCAACCGTCCAGTAGTCGGGCCCCAGTTCAGAGAGACCGACCCTCCCGTCGGGCCCCATCCCAGACTGACCAGCCTTCATCTAGTCGGACCGCTCATTGGGGTCAAACTTGTAATCCGGATGAATCTGATGAAGAAGTGGATCCGGAAATACTAGAGGCAGAGGAAAATTGGGGTCATGTTGATCCTGAGGGTATGAGCGATTATTCTGACCAGGAAGATACCAGGCCTGTGCTCGGAATATCAAGGAAATTCAAGATGGATAGCGGGTTTCAGATAATGGATCGCGGGTTTCAGCACCCGATTCATGCTTTCAACGACACATCAGGGTTTATGGAAGCCAATTCGGGTTTGTTTGGAAGTAGAGCAGATTTTGAGAATGAATTGTCCGAGGGACAAACATATGACTCAAAGGAGGAAATGAAGAGCGCAATTGCCAGGTTTCACATCCTTTGCAACAAAGAGTTAATACCTACGCACAGTGACCGCACAAGAATGAGGTTCAAGTGCAAGGACAGTTACTGTGGGTGGTACATACTCGCAAGGGCCACCGGTTATGGAACACAATGGCGTGTCTCCAAATGCCCAACACAACATTCATGCCACGCGGATGCGACAAGAACAGATCACTCCCAGTTGTCAGCTGCTATGGTTGCCGAGTGTATATCCGCTCACATGAGGAACGATGTCGACTTGAGTATTCAAGCTGTCCGAATTGCTGTTGCTGAAAGGTACAACGGTCAGATACCGGCGTACAACAAACTGTGACGTGGCCGTGAGTTGGCAATAGCCCGTCAATTTGGTAGTTGGGAGGGGTCATACTCTCTTGTAGTTCCATTGTTGAAGGCAATCAAAAGAAGCAACCCAGGTACTACATTGTTCCTTCAATTTTTACATTATTTCATTATCAATCAAAAATTGAACTTATTTTTTTAAATTTATTGACAGAAACATTGTTTGAGGTGACCTCATATCCCACTGGTAAACCTGGACCATGGAAGTATTTTCATAGGGCGGCTTGGGCATTTGGACCGTGCATAGCTGCTTTTCAACATATCAGACCGGTCATCACCGTTGATGCATGTTTCCTGTCAGGCCGGTATAAAGGTAACTAATTTGATTGTTTTCACTTTATTTATTTTAGTTGATTTCGGCTCTTACAAAATTTATTTTACCACAGGCAAGCTGTTGATTGCAACCGGGTACGATGCTGAAAATCAGCTCCTCCCGTTGGCTTTTTCACTGGTAGAATCAGAGAGTTATGACGATTGTGCGTGGTTCATGAAATGGTTGAGGATCAATGTAATCCGCTCCAGATTCATGTGTGTCATCACTGATAGGGGAAAGGGTATCAAGAAGGTGTTCAGACAAGATGATATGGGGTGGAACGAGAAGGATGAGGATCAATGTGTTCACCGTCTTTGTGCTACTCACATAGCCGAGAACATGAAGAAGAACGGTTGCAGTGATAAGGCAATCCGTTTTTTTTAGAATATGTGTGGCTAAGAGGAAGATGAGGAGGTACGAGCAAGGAATGCAAGCAATGGGGCAGGCATGTGACATTGCCCTCAATTGGCTGGACGGTGTGGGTAAGTATTTGGATCAAGATGAGAACGAGTGCCCCAAACCATGGAAGATATTCCAAGCACTGAACGGTGGTTACCGTTGGGGCATCATGACTACAAACGGGTCTGAGTCGCTTAATAAGGTCTTCAAGTCCTCTCGTAGGCTACCGGTTGCAGCAATAATTGAAGACACATTTTACAAATGTATGACATGGTTTGCGCAAAGGAGGGCCAAAGCGGAATGGGAAGTCAGTCAAGGTCAGCAATTCTCGTGTCGTGTGCATAAGGTACTTTTATTTGTAGTTATTTCTTCATAATTTTTAATGAAGTTTGTTAAAAAAAATATCTGACTTCTTCATTATTTTTTAATTTTTCGTAGCTGATCAACAAACGGTTCGAGAGGTCCGATAAAATGAAGACGCTGGGGGCTTTGGAAACAACAACGAGTTCGAGGTAACCGCCACACAGGAGAGAGTTCACGCTTTCATACCTGACGATTCTGGTCGGTTTACCAAGGCCAATTACAAATACACGGTGATAATCGGGGATGATCACACGGTAACTTGCACGTGCCAGAAGCCTCAATTGGAGAGAATACCGTGCTCTCATGTTCTGTCCGTGTGTCGTCTCCGAGGCATCGACCCTGGCGTATTTGTAAGTCACTATTATCACATCCATACACTGATCAACACATGGAGCGCACAATGGCATGTTTATGGAAATCAGTCGGAATGGCCTCCACACGATGGCCCGGTCCTTGTTCCAGAGAAAAAAATATTTCTGTGGGCAGAAGACAGCACGACAGAATTCCGATGTGGATGGATGTTCTACATAATAGGAGAAGAGGACACCAAGCCGGCCGAGATACGCAAGAAAGACAAAACAGAGCTGCTCGGGCTGCACGAGATTGAGAGTTAATATTGTTTTTCTAATTGTACTTGTAAAACTATTGTTTATTTTCGGTTAATTAGACGTATTTGTAATTTCCGATAACATTCGCATGTTCTATTGTATGCTTCTTTATATGGCTCCTTGTTCTATTGTAATGTTTCTTTTGATCAAACAAACGACGAACAACAATTTCAGATTAAACGACATTTCAAATATAAGTAATTATACACAACTTCCAGACAAACGTTACATTTTTGATAAAAAATTCCAAAACAAAACCATAATCAAATTCAGAATCAGAAAAAAAAAAAAAAACCAGGGTCCGCTCCGGCATAGTGCGGACCCGTGTCCGCTCTGGCATTATGCGGACCCATATGGGGGTCCGCTCCGGCATTCTGCGGCATCCCCCAAATGGGTCCGCTCCGGTGTTTTGCGGCCGTGTTAATTATGGAATTGACCAGAAACGGTGGTTATTTTATTAATTTAATTCTTTAAAATGTTAAAAAAAAAAATTTCGGCTATTAAGAACACCTTATTTATTATCCTGACTGCGATAAACTAGGAATATTTTTCTCATTCAATACTTGAGAACTAATATTTCTCATGAAGACAATTTATTCATTAATAACTGTGTGATATATTGTAGGAATAATATGCTATGTTATTATTTTTTGTATATCTAAAGAATTTACTCTATGCTATAATTATTAGTTAAGTATGTTATATATTTTATTTGTACTTTCTTAGTATTTTTGTCACTAATTATGTTTATGTATGAAACTTCTTTTTTTTGGCAGAAATTGCAGAAATCAACCACTTAAAGAAAATGAATTAAAGCTTTCAACAAAATCCGACTAACCCGATCAATTTACATTCCTTTTTTTAGTAGGGTTAAAATGCCCCATTGGTTTTGTGCCCCATCATACCCCAACATCGTTATCTTTATTTTCAAAAGTCTAAATAATCGATCCGAACCGTTCAACATGATCTTCATATTAAAATGTGCTTGGATAAATTTTTTTATAATTTTTATAATTTTTTTTTACTAATTGTTAAGAGAGGTACAAAATCACTATTTTTAAATGGTCCAGAATCTTCTAAAAACAATGATTTTGTACCTATCTTAAAAAAGAGAAAAAAAATAAAAAAAAATAAAAAAAAATTTATCCAAGCACATTTTAATATGAAAATCATATTGAGCGGATCAGATCGACTATTTAAACTTTGAAAATAGAAATAATAATGTTGAAGTATGATGGGGCACAAAACCAATGAAGCATTTTAATCCTATTATTGTTTTTAGATGAGATAGAGTGGGACCTGACCAATTCATTTTTGCAAAATTAATTTTCTACTTCAGGACTTCAAACGAAGCGCGGGACTAAAATTTTGAAGTATCTTATTTGTTTTTTTTTTTTCAAATAAGTGGAGGCTCTATGGCTTAATTATTGTCTGATATCATAAGATGGAGAATTGACTCCCAAAATTTTCCACAATTAGATATTAGTAGTGTTCTAAATAGCGCGCTATAGCATTTTTGGACCCTAAACGCTAAGCTATGGCATGAAAATACGCTAATTGCGCTACGGCCGCTATAGCGGTAATAGCGGTCCGCTATAGCGCATAGCGTGTAGCGCGCTATGCATATTGGGTTTTTTTAGACAATTTATATGGGCTTAAATAGAAGATCCATAAAATTTATTTTGTATAGAAAAAAAAAATAGAATGAATCATGATGCTTAAGATATTTTGTATAGAAAAATATCGATAGTTTATGATATTATTATGGATATTTGAACCATGGACTTTTGTACTAGTTCAATATAAATATTATAATTTCTTAATTAATTTGGTGTTATTTATTGTTCTATGAAACTTTACAAATATATAATATAATTTTTGTAAAAACAAAAACGCTATTTGGAATAGCTTCCGCTATAGCTACGCTATTCGCTATAGTTTTTTTTGTAGCCTTCCCGCTATGACGCTATAAACGCTATTTAAAACATTGGTTTATTAAAATCCAGTGTTCTAAATAGCGCGCTATAGCGTTTTTGGATCCTAAACGCTAAGCTATGGCATGAAAATACGCTAATTGCGCTACGGCCGCTATAGCGCATAGCGTGTAGCGCGCTATGCATATTGGGCTTTTTTAGACAATTTATATGGGCTTAAATAAAAGATCCATAAAATTTATTTTGTATAGAAAAAAAAATAGAATGAATCATGATGCTTAAGATATTTTGTATAGAAAAATATCGATAGTTTATGATATTATTATGGATATTTTGAACCATGGACTTTTGTACTAGTTCAATATAAATATTATAATTTCTTAATTAATTTGGTGTTATTTATTGTTCTATGAAACTTTAGATAATGTTAATATATAGTACAAATATATAATATAATTTTTGTAAAAAAAAACGCTATTTGGAATAGCTTCCGCTATAGCTACGCTATTCGCTATAGCTTTTTTTGTAGCCTTCCCGCTATGACGCTATAAATGCTATTTAAAACATTGGATATTAGAGAAATAAAGTGCTCATTTATTGTTGAATGATTCAATATTAATTGAACATATTAGTTGCCGATTTTTTTTAAATACCCTAAAAAAATAACAAAAATATCCTTTCCAAAAATGCCCCAACTGCCCCACTGTGGAGCGGTTGGCTATGATTTTTTTTTTTTTTCAAGTTTTTTGTCCGACCGACCCACTGTGGGGTGGTTGGCTATTTATTTATTATTATTTTTTTAGAGATTGTTTAGTATGTATAGAATGATTTCGGTCTCACTATTTCTATGATTTCTATTCTTTTTTGTTTCTTTTTGGTCTATATTGGTCTCACAGTAAATCTGATACAATCCGAATTCAAAATCCATTAAGAATAAGTAAACAAACAAATATTATTTGAGTTGTTTCAAACCTAAATGTATCACGTATATTAAATTTGAAATCCGAATGTATCTGTCTAAAATAGCTCAAACTGTGAGGAGACTAACTTTGACCGAACTTTGACCGACATAACTTTCTATAAGAAACTTTTTTTTCAGCGTTCGACTACTTTGCAGAAAGCTTGGGAGGAGGAGATATAGATTTTGAAAGGTTTACCTTACCAAATGTCCTGTGCACTCATAATTCTAAAGAAACACCGTTTAAAATCTCAAAATTGCAATTGAAGTTTATGAAAAATAACGGTAAGTCAAAAACCTATTGTATAAACTTTAAATTTCGATCTAAGTAGTTCAGTAGGTTGGTTATATAATGAACTTGCAGAATATCAATTTTTACTATTTTTTAATTTTTTTTACTATTTTTTATGATTTATGAAAGATGGCACCAAATGGCTTAAAAATAAAAGAAAATTGTCAATAATATATGAAAGAGAACAATAGTATATTTTTTTGGTACATGAGTTCTATACAATATCTAAGGTTTAGCTCTAGTTTGACACATATATATTTTCTTTGTCATATATTCTATTTACAAAAATAAAAAAATATGAGTATCCAAAAGAGAAAAAAAAATCATAAAAGCAGTGAGACCAAATACTGTTAGTGTCTATATGCAAAATATTCATTCTATACACACTAAATATCTCTAAATAAATAAATTATAGCCAACCGTCTCACTGTGGGAGCGGTCGGCTATAGAAGGGGATTGCCTAACAGTGAGGCGGTCAGAGCATATTTCAATTTTTTGAAAATTTGAAAGCAGATTTGTTATTTTTTTAGAGCATTAATAAAAAATTCGGTTGTCTTGCTATGTTCGTAAAAAAAAAAAACTATTCTAATTAGTACTTTCTCGAGACTTGAGAGCATCGGTCAGCAACTTTGATCAATTTTTAACAAAGGTAGCATACCGGTACCTATTTGGCCTTTTTTTTTCCCTTCAATGTCAAAATGCTGGTCAGGTCTGGTATCAGGTGTGTATTCATTGAAAAATAAATACGACCATTTAAATAAACTAAAAGATAATAAAAATCAATTGAGCTTAAGAAGAAAAGGGAGGTCACGTGTGAGCCGACATTTTTATTAATATCCAAAGTTAATTACAAATTAATAAATATACCCAGAATCGTTTGGATTTTCGAAAAATGTCCAAACCGTCCACAAAATGGCCGGTTTCTGATTTTTTTTATTTTTTTTAGAGACACTATGAAGAGCAAGATAATGAAATCTAACACTGAAAATTCGAATTTTTTGTTTAAATTATTTGTTAGATTACCTTTTTTGATTTATAAATTAGCATATTTATACTAAAATACATTATATTACTTGAAATATGTTGAATTACACTAAATTACTTGAAATTATGTTAAATTATGTTAAAATAAGGTAAATTATGGTAAATTACACTAATTTCGCTAATTATAATGAAATACAGTAAATTACGCTAAATTAGGCCGATTTTGTGCCATCTTTCATAAATCATAAAAAATAGTAAAAAAATTCCAAAAATAGTAAAAATTGGTATTCTACAAGTTCATTATATAACTAATTTACTAAGCTACTTAGATTGAATAATAGAAATGAAAATCTCAATCGGAAACTTCAACTCAAGTTTTGAGCCTCTTCCCTTTGTTTTTTTGTAATTCTAAATTTTGGAATTCTACATCGCTGGCATTGGTGCATGCGTATTTTTGCAAGCTTTTCGAAAAGTGGTCATTTGCTGAAATCGGACACTCGAGCGCTGTTTTATGGCCGTCTGAAGATTCGTTGTTGTTTTTCGCCTTCCAATAAAGATATCATCCATATTCATATGTAATTTACCGTACTTTAGCGTAATTTAACATAATTTAGCGTAATTTAATGTAATATAGTGTAATGCAATATAATTTCAAGTAATTTAGCGTATTTTAGTATAAATATGCTAATTTTGCATCAAAAGAAGTAATATAACAAATAATTTAAACAAAAAATTCGAATTTTCAGTGTTAGATTTCATTATCTTGTTCTTCATAGTTTCTAAAAAAAAATTAGAAACTGGCCATTTTGTAGCCGGTTTTTTGAGAGAAGAAAACCGGCCATTTTGTGACTGGTTTGGACATTTTTTTAAAATCCCAATGGTTCTAAGTATATTTATTATTTTGTAATTAACTTTGGATATTAATAAAAATGTCGGCGCGTGAGAGTTTGGGAACGCTATCCTCTGCGGAGTTTAAAAACTCCGCATCTGCGGTTCTTTTAATCTGGTCCGTTAGTGGTCCGTTAGTTTTGACTTGGCACGAATCTAAAAGCCCAATAATAGTGCCCCCTCTGTTAGCCCGAGTCTCAAAGCGGCTGAGAGTTAATCTGATCCGTTCGTTTTGCTCCGCAGCTGCGGAGTTTTATAGAACTCCGCAGAGGATACGGGTCCGAGAGTTTGGAGGGGAGTGCTACTGTGCTACCCAAACTCGTTTCGTACAAAAACGAATTTTTCGTTATCGGGCCGGGTGGATGGGGCTCATCTTATTCTCAGCCCGGTCCTGCCTATCAACAAACAGGAGCTCTGATCGGAACGCGGAGCAACACAGAGAAATCAGAGTTGGAAATGGAATTCGCGACGTGCGGCTGATCGGAAGCGGAGAAGTGACGAGAACACTTTCAGTCGATGAGATTTCAGGGAGGCCAAATCGCGTGAGAAAATCCTCCCCAGATCGATCGGATTTGACGAGAATCGTACGGAACAAAGCGACGGGACCGAAAACTCCTTCTCCTCTTCTTCTCCGCTAGGTTGCTTTCCTTGTTTAGAGCTTTTCGTTGTTGGTAGAGAAGAACTAAAACGCCGACTGGGCTATACTACTCTTCAAGGTGATCACTGTTTCGTTCTATAATTTTTTTTTTTCTGTTATTCTGCTTAAGGTATAAACTCTAGTTGATGGCATAAATGATAAATTACAAGAATAAGCTGACTTATTTTGAGTTTTGCCAAATTAATTCTTGTCGGTGAAAACATTCATTCCAATCAGAAAATTTCAATTCTAATTCGTTTCTATTGAAGTCATCTCTATTGAATTGAATTGAAATTTTGTGCTTCTTGTTTCTGATCATTGCAGGCTATACAAAGTGAGGATGAAGATCACGGCAATAGATTGACCTTTTGCCATGGAGGAAGAGAGATACTCCAACCCAAACCCTAACCCTAGTTCCCAAAATAAGGTCCCAGCGACGTCGATTCTTCTCGATCGGTTTCAATCGATGGTACAGGAACGAGACGACGAGATGCAAAATCTAAATCCTAATCAGTCTCCGTCTCCGCTTGACATGACCGAGGTTGTGAGCTTTTATGAAGAGCTTCTGAGAGAACTCGCCTTCAATTCGAAGCCAATCATCACTGAACTCATGATTCTAGCGGGAAATCAGAGGGCCTATGCTGAGGGGATAGCGGATGCGATCTGTACCAGGATTTCTGAGGTCGAGCCCCACCTGAGCTGTTTGTTCTATACTCGGAAAAATTTGCTCACTTAGTGTAAATAGAGATTTCAGCTGGTTGCCTTGTGTCATTAGTTTTTTTTTTTTTTAATTTCTTTTGATTTTTATGCGAGATTTTGGTTTCTTTTATTCTTTTTCTTGTCCGCATGGAGAGAACATGGATTCTGAGCAATTAATTTCATTTCGAATTAAAATCACAAACTAAAACCAGTAAAGAGAAGAAGAATTTAGATGAAATTGGTAGAATTGTGTAATACTAACAAAAATTCAGTGAGGAAAACGCTTGAATTTGGTAATTATGAGTTGTCAATTAGTTAGATCATCTCAAATTTGAACTTTGTTCAATTTCATAGTTTGAATTTGGGATCAAATATTTTGGACATGGCCATAATAATCAAAAGATGTCACACTAATATGAATCAAAAATCAAATGTTGGAAGCATCTGAAATGCATTGATTTCATAAACAATTTAATCTTTTAAAAGGAAGATTGATTGAAATGGGGAAAAATTATCTGTGGTACGAAACTGGTATGGGTTCGGTACTGCCTAGTACATACCAGACCTGCCTGTTTGGTAGGATGTGGTTGTCTGGTACATAAATAACTGTGTTGTAATAGTAGCTACCTGACTTGACCTGGTTGGTTTGCTGTTTCAGTTACTGTATGTTCATCCTTGCAAAAGCAATTGGAAAATTGATGTTTGATGAAGCTAAAATTTTACGATTGGTTACTTCTCATTTATTGGCCAGTTTAAATTTTGAACTTGGTTTATTCTGATTTACTTGATAATAAATTCTAAATAAAAGTCCAAGTCCGTTAATTAATTATCTTGAATTTAGTATTGAAAGTTTGGGGAAAAGGTTTTGTACTGTTACCAACAATCCCCAGTTCACTGCCACCAGCGGTTACCATACCAATAGCTTTTTATTTTTTATTATTTTTTTTTTCCAAACAGAACATCATTTGATTAGCATTGAGTTCTTGATTTGTGTTTTTGAAGGATCTTAGTGATATTAGAATTTTGAATTAAATGGAAGCCAGAGATGATTCAATTTGCTTAAACTAATAAACCAAATCCAATTCATTGTAATTGAATCAGCCTAGATTGTACCACTCTTGTTATAATCTCACTAGTCCATTTGCTATGTTACCTGCATTGGTATGCAAAAACATCAGATGTACATAATTCTATAGTTCTCTTCTTACCTCATCAATGTATTATATTGTTGTTCTTCCAGGTAACACCAGACCAGAAATTGCCGTCGCTCTATCTCCTAGACAGCATAGTGAAGAATATAGGTGGGGAGTACATCCGCCCTTTCACAGCCCGGTTGCCTGAGGTCTTCATTGGTGCGTACAGTCGTGTCCATCCAAGCCAGCACCCGGCAATGCGCCACCTCTTCAAGACCTGGTCCCAGGTCTTCCCTTCTAGTGTTCTCCGAAAAATAGAGGATGCTCTGCAGTTCAATTCGTCTTCTTCTTCTGGTACAGGTCATCAGCAGCAGCAGGTGGTGGGACCTGTTGAACAGACTCAGTCTGACTCGCCAGTTGACTCGCCTCGCCTGTCTCGGATACATGTAAACCCAAAATATTTGGAGGCTCCTCACCAGCTCAAGAGCTCTGCTGGGGTATGTTTAATTATAAAATACTATCACAGCTTATGATATCAGGGGTAACATGAACACAATTTCAATCAAAAATGAGAAAGAAAGGTAAATTTAGGAAATTAGCCTGTTCAAAGAAAGCCCAAATCAGCACTGGTATGGTACCTACAGTTCTTTGGTAGGGTGGGTCCTTTTCTAGGTGTGGCATAATGTACTAGTCTTATTTGATTTTATGATGCAGACACATCCTGTGGGACCCACCGACCATAAAGAAATAAGCAACTATGAGACTGAACGTCTCGAGCAGCATGCCCAAGAGAGCCCCAGACGATGGTCTACGATGTCGCCAAGTCATCATGTTCTCTCTCTCTCTCTCACACACACACACACAAATTACCATACACTAGACATTTGTTAGTGATGCATGCTTTCTTTCAATCAACTACTGAATCATTTGGTAAAGTTGAGTCTGTAATATATAGAAGTTTTGCCTTTGAGTGGTTATTTATTAATTTATTTTTGTTCATATATTTGCTCACTTTTTTTTTTTTTTGAATAGATAAATATAATAATTATTTTTTTACTCATTCATCTAGTATGGAGGAGACTACAATCGTGGAGAGGTACTTCCACCACGAGTCGGGTCAAGGGTTGGCACACATCCAACTGCATTCAGTCAAGATGTATCATTACAATTTCCTTCTAGAAGAAGCAGCATTCTACCTCCACCAAAGCCTCCATCACCAACCCGAATCGGGATTCGACGGTCTAGATCGCCTCCAGCTGACCTATACACAGACAGACCATCCACCTCTCACATCTTCAGAAATGGGTATCGGGTCCAGAACCCAAACCCACGAGACCTGATAGATGCTTATGGAGGTGACAATAGGAAGATTCAGAGGCTTGATAACGGTAGAGAATGGAAGAAGTCAGAAGAAGAGGAGTTTGTATGGGAAGATATGAGCCCGACATTCTCGGATCGGGTTAGAAGGGAACAACGAGAGAGGATAGGTTTGTATGGGACTGGGTCAGGCTTGGTTGGCAGCCGGGCTGGGTTGGACCGACCTGATTCGAGGCCAGTTGAGCCCAGTTACAGGAGGAGTTGGCCTGGGCAGGGTCGGTTGGGCCCAATTGAGGAACGGGTCTATGTATTGGAAGAGAGAAAACCTATTTCTAGTGTACGTGTACCAGCTTACTTTTTCTTTTCTTGTAATCTCAGCTATTGTTTATTTTATATTGTGGTAGTTAGTGTAGATGGAGTGGTACCGGTACGTGTACCTGCTTTTGTTTTTTAGTGCATAATAATTGAAGTTACTAATTTTAGGGGAAATCTGAGGCTTGACTATGCAATGTGAAACTTAACTAGCTTACATGCCCATGTGATTGTTATTAAGGCCCGACGCTGTAAATTTTTGTTTTTTTTAAAAATTAAAATGGGGTCCCATTTTCATACATAATTGCATCTTCTCTAATTTTTTCATGTCTTCATACAAATTGTGATATCTGTACATCGTTACATTTGCAGTTTGGAGATACAGTGGCATACAAGAAAAATGAAGGTAGTATTGCTTCTCATTATGAACCTATTCCGTACCAACACCCAAGCTCGAATCATGAACATGAATCCTCTAAATTACCACCATACACCGGATCAGTGCACATGCAAGCAAACCATGGTGCACTGCACCATGTCCGGCCGCCTTATAACCCTGCTGTTGTAACACGAGTCATGCCACCTCCTTTAAATGCTCCTCGCAGGTCATCAATGGTTCCACGTGAGAGCATGTCTGCACCAGCTAACTCCATCAGACCACTTGCACCAAAACCTGACTATATGAGAAGTGCTGCTGATACCTCTTTAGATGTTAACAAGCCGTCTCTCTTCGTACCGAGCGTGTCAGCTGGTACGGTACCAGTACCTGTTCCTGTACCTGTGGCAGGGCATATACCAGCTCAGCAACCAATACTGATTATGCACACGCAAGGAATTGCAGCACCTCCAGTTACGGCATTGCCTCAGTTGTTGCCACCTCAGTTGCATGCAGGGGTTGTTAGTGCTCCTTTGCCTGGCAACATAAGTATGATGCCACCTCTGCCCCCTGGCCCACCTCCTTCCTCATCAGCTCAAGTGGGACCCACATCTCTGCCCACTGGGTCTGCGCAGTCGTCTGGTTCTGCTCCTGTTGCTTTCTCAGGCCTGCTTAGTACACTTATGGCTCAAGGCATTATTTCGTTGAAGCCACAACAAGCCCCATCTGAGGTACTAACATGAGATATATATTTCATTAAATAGTTCTGAAAATCTTCTTTTATATCAGATATTCTTATTATTTCATGTTTTAATCCAAATAGGATGCATTAGGCTTTGACTTCAACCTTGACCTCTTAAAAGCAAGGAATGAGTCAGCAATAAACGCATTATATTCTGAGCTGCCGAGGCAGTGCACCACTTGTGGGGTCCGTTTTCGGCATCAGGATGAGCATAGTGCACACATGGACTGGCATGTGACCAAAAACCGCGTTGCCCGAAACAGAAAGCAGAAGCCATCACGTAAGTGGTACGTAAGTGCCAATGAGTGGTTACGTGGGGCTGAGACGATAGGTACCGAAACCTTACCAGTTGTACCAGCTATGGAGACTGAAAAGGAAGAGGAGGCAGAAGTGGCTGTACCGGCTGATGAAAACCAGACAGCATGTGCACTTTGTGGGGAGACGTTCGAGGACTTCTATAGTGATGAGACCGAGGAGTGGATGTATAAAGGGGCTGTCTATATGAATGGTACAGACGGGAGTGGTGCCGGTACCAGTCCCATTGTGCATGCCAAGTGTAGGTCTGAGTCAACCAATGCTTAGAAATATATTTACAGGTGAGTCTACTCGTGAAAAAACCAAGTGTAGGTCTGAGTCAACCAATGTATTTAAGAGGTGAGTTTACTCATTGTGTTGTGTTATACTGCACATTTAATTATTGGTAATGGGCTCATTTAGTTGTTGTTTTTGATGGCAGGTTAGGTAAGTGAGACCTTTATTTATGAAGGCTATGTGAGAGATGTAAATGGCGGCGGTAAATCTGTAATGTTGCTGAGGAATCTTTGTTGCATACCACTGGTATTGATGCACAAGCTACAGCAAAAGTCAATTGTACAGTTATTTTAATTTGGTGAAAAAAAAGAATGAAGTTTTCATTCTCTCTCTATCTCTCTCTGTTATTTTTCTTTTAATTTTTCCTTCAAAACTTAGCAGTCTATCTCTCTCTCCCTCCCCCCTCTCTCTCTATCTATGTCTTTCTCAGTGATGAGCAATTTATTGAATAGCCTTCTTGCTAACAGAGCATTTTTAATTGGAAAGTATTTGCATACAGGGGTAAGAACTGTTTTAATCGAAATATCCAACTTTTATGTATTGTCAAGTTGTAAGTTTTAACCAGCCATGTTGTGCAGGTTAGTAGTCTAATTTTCAGGAGTTACAGAGAATGTAATGCAATATGGGCATGTTATTATTACTGCTATAAGCGGATTGCGAGATATGCTATATATGTTGAACATTATTTTTGTATTGTAACTTTTCTATTAAAAGAATTCTACGTTGTAAGTTGAATTGTGGTTGGATGATCAGCTGATGCTGCAATAAAATAAAACTATGCTTTGTTCTGTTAAAACTGTTAATGTTTGTTAGCATTGTAGCTAACTTTTTAGCTTTTTGGTTTTCTTTTTGTCACAAATTAATAGATAATCCATTTCTTGTTATGTTATTTTCTTTTTGTCACAAAAAAAACCATCGATTTTCTCTTGGCTTCCATCTTTCTATCCTGACTCTCTTTCTCTCATCGGAAACACTGCGCTATACAAATAAGTTGACTACCCTCACCTCAAAATAATAAGTTAAATGTTCTTTTAAAAACGAAGTTTAAATATTGCAAGAAATTTATGTTGAATCATACAAATTGATGCATCAAGTTACCATCAGTTGCAAGTATAAAGAATCCCAGATTATTGTCTAGATTAATTTATTGCTTAATGAATCCCAATCTTTTTTCATTAGCCATGATATATCGTACCAAGTTGGCAACTTGCAATTATGTAACTCTAATACATTTCGTCACTTGTGAGTCAGCATGCTTAATTTGGGCTGTCATTATAATATATCAGCTGGAGAAGTTACCAAAACCCATCTTTATAAAGTAAGGTTTGGTGGCTGCCACAGCAACCATTTTGCACCAACATGCCAATTTTTAATCTCATTTGGTTGAACCACTGATAATATCTCATGCCAAAATATCCAAATATATAACCCACCAAATCAACATCCTCTCAGCTCTCATCTTGGCGCATATCTCCATTAGTTGTCATGCACTCAGTAGAACCAGAATCTACACATTTTTTAGGGTTACCATGGCCCAACTACAGCGAAGATCCGCTTTACTTCCCGAGACCGCGACAAGATTACATGGTTAGGCGAGCATTCTTGCAGAGTTATCAGTTGTCGGCTCGGGAATGTTTCGGTGATTGGCTGAGACGCAACCTGAGGGAAGCTGGTGATGCTGGAAAAGCAATTATCAATAGGGTTTATAGTAGCCGTTTTGTCATGCGAAAGTTGCGCAACGCTTTCGTTTCGAGAATTTCTCCTTTTAAGTGCTTTCACTCAAGGGAAAGTGGCTACATTGGAGATTTCTTTTGAAATTTTGCTGTGCAAAGTAAATTATCAGAATTCAAATCTCTTCTCATGCGTCTTTAATTTGCCTCCCGTGAACATGATTGTTCGTGTTTCGGATGCGGTTCATGAACCTTGTATAAAATTATTATGATTTTTTTTTTTCCTTTTTCTTATTATCAATAAGAGAGTGCTGGTGTATACAATCTGTTTTGGTGTCAAATTCTGAAAACAGTTTTGTTGGTCTTCAAATCCAACATTTTGAAATCACAGAAAATTACAGAGTGATTTATCTAATTTTCCAAGATGTGCTACAGATTATATTGCCAATTAAAATTTCAGACTTCTTTTACCTGAATTTCTGACATCTCCTATGGATTGTTCTTTTTCTTTTCTAATATGTATACAAAATAATGTTTTAATATTCTTAATTGGTAGTTGGAGTACTGTACTTGAACTTGGTTGTTGCTTTTTGATACTTGTACCGCACGAATAGGTATTGAATGTTATCTACTCTTAGACTTAGACTATGTAGGCTACTTGCAGACTTAGTTTTTGAACAGTGATTTTGTTAAATGAATAAATTTAATTTATAAATATCTAGGTTCTACAATGATATAAGAAAATATTTAGGAATTTATAAATTCTCGATAAAAAAGAATCTAGAAAAATAATATTATAGAAGAGTGAGGCTATGGTACTATGCATAGTGCGGATTGGTCCGTATTACGGATCAATATTTTCGTTTTGAAAATGCCAAAGATCGATTCGAACCGTTCAAAGTAATTTCCATGTGAATATGTACTTACAAATCACATTTTGCATTTTTTTCAATTTGCACTAAGTTGATGTTATTTTTCATTGAATTTTATTATACTAATTGATCTCTTATTTATAATTTGACTTTAGAACCAATCAATTTTAATATCATTCATGAATATTGTTGAATAACTATTCTTTTCGGTGATAGCTTGCAAGGTAACCCAAAAAAAAAAACAGAAAAAATAAAACTCGGGTTTATTTTGGGTTTGGTTCACAGATTTTAGAAAACCGGCCGCTTCTTTGCTTCAACTAGACCGAACTGGATGGGCCTCCGGTTCCAGTTTTTCTAATCAAAGCGGCCGGTTTTCTTTCTGGTTTCTGTAACACTGCTTGTCTGCTTCCCCGTTCGCCACCGACTTATCTTACAAAACCCACAAAACCCCATAGAGAGAGAGGGAGAGAGACGGCGATGGTGCTTCTAGAAGAGCTGATGCGTTGCCAAATCAACGAATGGTACCATCTTTTCCAACCCCACACCATTCCAACTCTCTTCCTCCCTCTTTACCCCTCTTTCCTCTCTTACCTCCAGGGCCTCTCTCTCTCTGACAACGGGTCCCACTCCCCTGCTCCCTTTCTCCTTCCTCGCTCCGCCTCTAATTCTGCTTCCAGTTCCTCTTTCCATAAATTCCCTTCTCATTCCACTGTTGCGGATCCGGACTCCATTTTCAACTCAGATTCCGATTCCGGTTCTGAGATCGAGGCGCCGGTGTTTCCTGAATTGGAATTGGAGGTCGAGAAATCAATTGCAGCTCTAGGTGGAGGTGTGGTGCCCAAATTGAACTGGAGCGCTCCTAAGGATGCCACGTGGATGTCTCCCTTTGGTTCTCTAAAGTGTGACTCTTTCTCTGAAATTTGTTTGCTGCTTCATTCCTCTGATTGTATTATACATGATTTGACCGAGGCGCTACCGTCTTCCCAAGACTATTCAAATCAGAAGCAAATTTAAACTGAATTCCAATTTGTCCTGGCTTTGAGAAAGTGGGTCCCAGATATCAGACCTGAATACGAATTCCGGTGCTTTGTTCGAGATAAGAATCTGGTAGGTATCTCTCAGCGTGAAGTTACAGCCTTTTATCCTTCTCTTCTGACCCAAAAGGACCAAATTGTTGATTCAATCTCGGATTTCTTTGATCAAAGTAAAACCTGCTTTCGGGTCTAGAGATTACACCTTTGATGTATATTTAACCCAGAAAAGGAAGAAGGTGATTCTGGTTGATTTTAACCCATGGGGCACCTTACCTCTGTTGTTTGAATGGGACAAATTGGAGCAAGAGAGAGAAGAGGTGGAGCTGAGGTTAGTGGAGGGTTCTTCAGGGGTAAGGCCGGGGATTAAAACAGCGGTGTCGTATGATTATTTGGATATGAGTGAAGGAAGTGGATGGGACGAGTTTTTCAGGAAGGCTGAACTGGAGATTAGAAGCCAAATGGTAACTGGAGAGGATTGACAGATAAACACTCTTGACTGGTTTCTTCAGGTTGTATTCTTTCTAGTTATTTCAGTACCAGTCAGTTCAGATCAGTAATGAACTAGGGTAGAGGATAGTATCAGTTTGGTCTATTAAGTACATTCTGAATAATCAATGTTGTATCTTTAAGATCTCTAATATTTCAAGTTTATTGGCAAATTTCTGGTACTCTCAGTTTTGGTCAGTATTGACATCGAATACCATTCAGTAAAGTATTTTTCTTTTATAAAAGAAGGATTTGTATTTGCTCTAGTAGGATTTCCACTTATTTTTCACCAGGTTGGATAGGGACCTAATGAAATAAATTTTAAATGTTTAGAGGATGACCATTGCTCTAATTCACATTAATTTGATAGTCTGTGCATTGAGATCACTAGAAGTTGGTTCTACAAAATGTTTATCCATCTGCATGTTGTACTAGTCAGGTTTAGTACCAGTATATAACAGGCAGTTATTACTCTGTACAGTCATTTCTCAAGGAAAACTCTCCCTGTATAGTTTTGTAAGAAGTGGGTTCAAATGCCTCCACTTACGGTATCTTCATTATGCTTCCATTTTTAAACTCTAATAATTCAAATTTTGAATCTCAAATGTCAAAATATAACTGTTAGGTATTATATATATATCATTTTATATATGCATATGTAGAATACTACGATATGTCCACTTTATTTAGATTGACATCAAGAGTTTGCAAAAATACATTGATGTGGGGTGATTTCTAGAGGGTGATTTTTTAACTTATTGATTTATATAAAAATTAAACCAAAAAGTGATCGTGCAGAGGAAATAATGTATATTACATTTAAATGTTTTATTTTAACATTTGAGTTTTAGAATTTTTTTTAGAAAATAAAAAATTGTAGGCATAAAAAAGTGGAGGCATTTGAACCGTCATCATTTGGGTATTCAGAACCAAATTTTTATCTTATGGATTAATCATTTCTTTTATTACACAGTGGCTGATATCTCAAGGTCCAATGTGGTGTTACACATATATTGTGTATACATACAAAATTAAGCTGACAATTTGAAGTTGCAACCTTTTCAGCTCATAATGTAATATATACCAATAAATTTTTTGTTAATTATAGTGCCTTCAGAGATTTTGTTTAATTCTGTGTTTGATTTCTATGCTTGTAAAAGTTTTCTTGTACATTTTTCTACCTTATTGTATCTTTGTTTAGGAACGCAAGTTTTTTGCAAATTTTATTATATGTAAGAGATATGCATGTTTTGGAGTAAAGTTAAGCTTGCTTACTGTAATTTTTTTAAAATAAACTCAAACTTCTATGATAAAATATTAGTCCCTGAATCAATTCAATAATAAAATTTCAAAGAAAAAAATGTTTTATATTTCAACAAAAAAATGTTTAGCACCAGGTTGAGTAGGACTCCTCAGTCTTTTATTTGTTTTAATGAACATGACCAAGACATGATATGCAAAATTGCTTTAGGACCATTATAACACTGACATAATAGGGACAAAATTTTGTAGTCAGTTTTAACCAAGGACTTGCTTTGAATAGCCTCATCAGATATTTTTATTTTTATTTATTTTTTTGGTGCTGGAATGCTCCAGTTAACTATTTTAGTTATTTTCTTATTTCTGTAGCTTATCCTGTTTTGTTTAGGAGAATAACCAATATGCCAAATTGCCAATTCACCTGTATATTCTTCTTTTAATGAAATTGATTATGGTTATACTGGAATGAAACTTGCCTGCTGAAACAATCTCAAATAAACAAAAATATGGAAGGGCCAACAATTATGAAGAGGGAATCAGATACCATGATACAGTGGCACCATAAGTTCTCACTATTAAAAGATGAGAACTACAAAAGCATAAAAAGCTTGAAACAAAAGTGGTTCTAATCATAGACTACCAAAACTTGTAGCCTTGTAGAATATATAGAGTAAGTTATGTAATTTTTTGTTTTTGTTTTTTATTCAGTTTCCTATAATCTTGCCAATTAGAGAAATCTTCCTATCTAATTATTGTTAGTGATTATTTGTGCTGTTGTTTTTTTTGCTTCCCTACACATGAAATTTTGTACATGCCCCTCTATTTTTGGATTCCTATCCATATATATACTTCCTCTAGCCTTGATTAGTACCACTTCAAAAGCCAAAACTCAAAATTAGAAGCATAAGTTGCTTTGGAGTATAATTATGTCCACCCCTAAGTATAGTCCTATCTGCTTTGATTAATATTTTTTTTTTTCTTTCTAAAATATCGTGTGGCTCTTATGTACAAATTTTGTTGGCCCAGAATACCCCTTTACTTTATTTTTATTCAACACAAATCATAAAACATTGGTGTCTATGCTATTCCTATTTTTTTTTCTTGAATATATATAGTAGGGTATTATTGTCTTGTACTCACCAGATTATTCTTTCTTCTTTGGTTGTAGGTTGCGGGTCACAGGAACCTCCTTGAAGCTGATCCATTCTTGAAGCAGAGGCTAAGCCTGCGTGACTCTTACATAACTACCCTGAATGTGTGCCAAGCTTACACTTTGAAAAGAACAAGGGAGCCTCAATTGAAGGCAGAGGCATCAAGGCCGCGTCTATTGAAGGAGTTCACTAATTCTGATAAACCTGACGAGCTTGTGAAACTGAATGCCACAAGTGAGTATGGACCTGGATTGGAAGATACCCTTATCTTGACCATGAAGGGTATTGCTGCTGGAATGCGTAAAACTGGTTAAGTTCGATTGGTAATTTAAGAAATATATGAGTACCCAACTTTCTTCTGATTTTGCAATTGGTCAACTGACATTTAAATTTTTCCTACTGATCACTCGAGCTTTAATGTACTGGAAGTAGCCATCTTTTTTCTTTCTGTAGTAACTAATAAATGAGTTAGCGCATGCTATATTAGTTGTAAATTATGCAACTAATATGTAGAAAAGTTATCTTCTACCTAGGGATAGTTTCTAGGGCTCATGAGTTTATTGTTCGGCCTTTGATTGCCCATTGCATGCCCCAATTTGATGCACAATTTGGTTGGAAACTATTCTGGGCAATAAAATATGTTTTTTGAGTGATCTGAGGTAAAACTTTTTTTTGAAAACAAATCTGAGGTAAAACTTTGAAAGTCCAAGTGGTCATCTGCTGAATTGAAGATTTTTGGTTACTCCTTGTATCCAGTTGTATATCATGAATAATAAAAATGGTTATGTATTTTTCAATAATGAGGTTTGCTCTGTTGGAGCTGTTTAGGGTGTGGGAAGAATGGAGTTGTAACTTATTTTTAATCGTTGTATGACAGATTAGATAAACAAGTTCTTTCTCTTTTTTTTTTGTATAATTTGTATCCTTGTTATTATTTTCAACTGATAATCTAGGAGTGCAAACGGAATATATAGTGCTAAAATTATATCTCATGCAGATTTCTTTATCCAATTTACCCACTAATATGTGTTGAGGCTACTGCTGTGATCGACAGTTGTCCTGACATTTTTTATAACAAGTATTCCAATGAGCAGTCTATATTTTACAAAGTAAGCTTTATCCTGACTCTAAATCTGTGTGTTAAATAAACTTCTATTTCAAATTAAGACTGATTCAACCGTTTTTCCCAAACAATGCATCATTTATTGTAGTTGCACATAGTAACCAACTTTTTGCTTACTTTCAAACGACTCAAGGTGTCATTACTTACGTGAACTGAAATTTTGACTAAGCTGATGCTGCCATTTCTATATCAATACATCAACTAAACATCTAAATTTCATATAATCTCTTTATAACTAGTTGGACTTGGAGCCAGCATATGAATCATGGATGGCTCTATAGTTCCATTGAACTTTTTTTTATAAAGGTTTGGTGGTCGGGAATTGTCACTAGACTTAATGGGCAAAATTGTAATTAGTGAAGGAATATGCATTTTTTCATCAATGCAGTGCTTGTGCAAATATGCCAAAATTATTGGTGACCATATACAGGTTTTCCAAGGTGGTTCATCAATGTTTGAATCATTCATGTTTTGGTCCACAGAAAATTTTACTAGGAGATCTGTTGGTTCTTATTACGAAAAGGCAGGAACTACATCTTAGTTTCTTAAGGTTACTGTTGAGTGTTGACTGACAACTATGTTTATAGGATTGCATTCACCCATATCATCATCATTTTGTTTTTCTGAATGATTGGTTTTGAGATGATTTCTAGGGCCAGAATCTTATGAAAGAGGGATTGAAGCCACCCCAAAGTTTTTGGTGATTTATATGTGTTGAAAGTGATCGAAGTATTTGTATAACAGATAGCAAAAAGGAGTTGGGTCATTGATTTTGGGATTTATTTTATGTGCTTCACATAGTCGTACCTTCTCCATTTTGAATGGGTACTCAGCTCCTCTAAAGATATACCAGCATCTTCAGTATCATCATGATGAAGTTGGCCCAGGTAACAATAAATCTAATTGATCTTCCAAAACCAAAGCAACCAGAATTCAAATGACACTGCAAGAAACCCCAGCAGAGAAATCTGTAGAAGCACTTGGTATATCATACTCCTTTTGTAGAATTGTGTTGGTAACGTTGTCCATCTTTATATTGGATTACACTACTTGCATTACGTTGTGCTGAAAAGGTATACACGACAGTAGTGGAACTGCACCCAAGATCAGTCTGGTACTGCTTTTCCTTCAACTTCTATTAAATTTAATGCGTACTTTATGATGCTTTCAGGCTCAGTGCTATGCATTGGAAGTGAGTGGCATCGTTATCCATCTTCCTTCTTCGTGCGGACATATATTGAGCAAGTAAAATGGATAGATGACGGGTTTGATTAACTTCTTCCATTCCCCTTTAATGAAACCCTAGGAGGGACCAAGGCAGCTCCCCATTATTTCAACAACAAGAACAAGGCATCCAAAGAGCAATTTGTAAATCTCTCTTGTATTCCTTATCAAGTCAACATACTACTTGATTTTAGGAAGTGACAGTGCCAGCTTCTGGTCTTACTTAATAGTATAATTGGGGATAGCATGTGTTTGTGCTGGGTTATTGAAGATCTTTGACATATTTGCACAATAGAGGGTCATTTATGGAAAAGTCATGTTTACTATAGGATTAAGCATGCTGATATTGTCTTGTTGACAATTTGGATAACAGTACTGCATCTCACTTATTGGACTGCCTAAAATTGCAAATTCTTAGTATGTCATTTTCTATTACATGAGTTGCATTTTGTCTTGTTAGGCAGTTTGAAAATTGTGTATTTTTGGTACAGTCAAGTTGCTTAGGATTAGTCATATCTCTTAAGTGTGTCTAGTATATCTTTTATTTTATTTTATTTTTATTTTAAATAAGAATTTTTTAGTATGTTAATCAAATTTGATACTTCTTCAATAGTCATTACTTTGATTTAATGGCAAATCTTAGGATATGAGGTTCATTTATATATGCAATGCTATGGAGAGCCTATTGTCAGGCTGATTTGAGTAACAAAAATTTGAGAAAAAGGCCGAGGGAACAAAACTTGTTGTTCTTTTCTTTTCTTCAATCTCCATCTGTTCTAATATTCTGAGCGGCCTCAATTTTGCAGTTTGGGGACATTGGGGCATGTACCTTTTTCATAGAACTTGATTTGAAGCGCCCATATCCTGCACGTGGAACTGACCTGTCTAAATGGGAGGTATGAAACTTAGATGTCCTCAAGATTTTGTTGTATATAAATATATATATATTTTTCCATGTACCAAAATAAACCCTAGAATCAAGATCATAATTTGTACATGATGTAAATATAAAGTTTGTAGGGTTAATGGAGGCCTCCATTATAATTTAATCAGTGTTAACATAGAAGTGTAGATATGATAGGGTGATTGTAGTGGATTAACATTTTAACTTGCTATTATCTTTGTGTTGCTGAATACTTGTTGACTTTTAACAAGGGGAGCTGATATTCACAACAAAGAATATATTGCATTGGCTCATGCGGAGCAAGGCCTCATAATCTCAGCTTCATAATGACTTATTATCATCTTATTTGTTAAATATATTTCAGACCCTGGCAGCTGTACCGTACCTGGATAGAGAGCTCTCTCCACCAATGTATCGGTCATTCTTCATCCCTTACAAATGGGCTGAGAATAATGTTTTTGGACTGTACAAGTTGCACAAACGAATTCCCCCCGAGTTACAGAGCAACTTCCGAGTAGAATAATTATCTGCTTTTCTCTTATTTTGACAATTCATCTCTCTTGTATTATATCAAATTTGCAATCCAATCATGCCCACTGAATTGACATAATCTATGAGTGTAGGAAGCAATAATTTTGGTAGGGTTTAGGTTGTAGTTGTGTTCTTTGATGACTAACTGAAACCTAACAATCATCTTTGCAGTTTGTGATTTGGATTCAGCATGAGCATTTGATGGCTCTTATAGACATTGTTTTCATCTGCTTAATTCCTGATTATTTTTATTTAAGTTGAAGTCACTTCCAATTCTTGATTCTTCACTTGTGTTCTGTTTGTATGGATTTTCTTTTTTGGCGAATAGATTTTAAGTTTCTGTACCGATTACTCTAGTTGAGTAAACTGATTCTTGCAAGTCCTAAACCTCAAGGTTAGATCCCAAAAAAAATACAACCATTAAAACAATCACGAAATATATTTAACTAGAGGTGGTCCTCGCAGTTGCTTCGGCAGTGGTTGTCGAGGCAGGTGAGGCATACAGAGGAAATTTTTTTTTTTTGAAAATTTGACAGTGGCTGTCAAATGTATTAAAGAGTTAAATTACATCCAACTAAAACAACATACTGCTATTTTACTAGGTCATCTATCAGTCCCCCCTAACAGAATTTGACCCACATCTCAAACTCATGTATAATTTTTTCTACCAGAATTCTTGGGAGAATTCTTTTGTCTCTGAACACAATCTCATTTCGGTGCTTCCACATCAACCAGCTAGCCGCACTCAGTAATATAGGTCTGTTGTTTTTCCAGAACCGATTGCCTCGGATCTGTAAAGAGTTGTGCCAAATATCCTGAATTGTTCGGCCATGAGTTACGATCCTGACCCCCAGTCTTTGCTGTAGCCCGCGCCATACCTGAATTGCATAATCACACTGAAAAAGTAGGTGTTTAGCTGTTTCCAAGCCCGCTGAGTTGCACAGGACACAACTTGTTCCACCACCAATATTCCGTCTCAGTAATACATCCTGTGTTAGTATCTTCTTCCTCAATAATAGGAATACAAACATCTTGACTGTAGTTGGGATTTTATATCTCCATAATGCCGCATCCCTTGGAATTATTTTTCCCACTCCCATGAGCATATGATATATGGATTTAGCCGTATAGAGTCCAGTATTTTCCCATCTCCACCTTATGCTATCTTGCCCCTGTGTGAGTGTTATGTTACCCACTTGTTGGGCCACTTGTGGTGCTAGCTGGTGCACAATCGGGATAGCCTGCTTCAGGGAGATTCTGGCGCGTACCGGCAGTGGTCGTCGCGTGAGGCACAGCGGTGCATCCCCCCAAGCATCATACCAGAAGGAGATCTTATTTGCATCCGCTATATCCCACTGCGTGCTCTGTCTAAACAGTGGCAATAGCATATAGAGGAAAATTGGTTGCATTTATGGTTCCACAGCTGGGTTAGAAAAAAATATTCCATTATTGTTTGCCAAACTTTTTTTTAATAAGCATTGTATCTCAGGTTCTGAAATCTGAATTAGGAGTTGCTTTGTCCCAACCATTATATTATATATATAAAAAAAAGGAGGATTTAAGGAGCAATTGTAATTCTGATAATGATAAATTAAGGTGCCACATTTTGTTCTCTAGATTCATTTCAACAAGGGAGCTGGAACTCCCAACTCTTATAGCTGAAACCATGGAAAATTAAAAAGTGGTTGCAAAGGAAGATGAATTTTCAGAGGGAGATAAGGGGCTTTTACATGCATAGTGTGTTCAGCTCCCTGCCATTCCTCTCCTAAGATTGTTGTTCAAGTTACAAACTACAGGCAAAACCAATTTAGGAAACAAATCTTTTGGCATATCTGATATGCCAATCCATCCATAATCAATTGTCACACTAAACCGTTTGTCCAACGGCACACAACCCAAAAATGAAAAAGTAAAATAGTAAATAAACAGGACAAAATATACATCAGATTGTAGAATTTATAACAAAAGTTCTGTCTTTGCACGAGAGCATATGTCAACATAAATAAACAATTAAAGAATCTGTCGCATGCGCCAATTTATTGAGTGCCAAAGCCTTGCTTGAGCGACATGAACATTGAATGCAATTTGATGTGCAGAATTAACAAGCTCAACATGCAGATGTCCCCTTCTTTCTCTGGCCTGAAACTTTCGCGTATCCTCTGAGATATCTCATATTTTGCGTGACCGACGCGTCCGGTGCCTATTCGAGAATAGCGCAGGGGACCAGTATTTTTGACCTTTGAGATTCGTGCAGAACGTATTTTAACGGTTGAGATTTTCCAAAAAGTCAGGAAAATATGAGATATCTCAGAGGATGCGAATTCGGACCTCCCCTCACCGAAACTTTTATTAATATAAAATAAATAAAAAAATATCGACATTGAAGAACATTTTCGCTGAAATTCGAGATGTAGCAAAAACGTGATGGTCCATAACGTCCAGAGCACTATAGCTGAACGTTATGGTTGATAACGTCCAGTTAATCGATCGCTAATGATCTCTAATTAACAAAAAACACTGTAGCTGGACATTATGGTCCATAACGTCCCGCTACAGTGTGTTTTTTTTTTTTGCTTTAGTTTGCGTTTTTTTTTTTGAAAAAAAACCCACTGTAGTTGGACGTTAAGGACCATAACGTCCAGCTACAGTGTTTTTTGTTAGTTAGAGATCTGGACGTTATGGTTTATAGTGCCCTGGACGTATGGACCATCATGTTTTTGCTACATCTCGAATTTCAGGAAAAACGTTCTTCAATGTCGATATTTTTTCTATTTTATTTTCTATTAATAAAAATTTCGGTCCCCCTCACCCCCTCTCCCGAAAAAACCACCTCCAAAATTTTTAGTAACATTTACAAAATAGTTGTTCGTCGTACTACTGAAAGTTGATCGAAAATTTATCAAAATTTATTAGAAAACTGAATAAGATAGACAGATTGTTTAGACTTTTAGAGTAATAACAAATAAAATGGTTGACCATCCATAATAAAATGGTATCGCTTTGCTTAATTTACTTGAAGAGGGTTCAAAATACCTCCATTTTTCATGCCTCAATCGTGCCTTTTCATTTTTAAAAACTTTAATAACTCAAAATTTAAAACTTAAAAGTTAAAATAAAACAGTTAGATATGATCTACATCATTTTATCTATACACGTGTAAAAAATTATGACATTTCAATTTTATTTTAGTTGCCATCAAGATCTTGTAAAAAACGTATTAATGGAGATAATTTCTAGACATTGATTTTTGAACTTATTGATTCACATAAAAATAAAATTGAAATGTGAAATCTTTTATGAACACATATATAAAATGATGTAGATTATATCTAACAGTTTTATATTAACTTTTAAATTTTAAATTTTAAGTTATTAAATTTTTTTAAAGTAGAGACACTACGAAGGCACAAAACACAGAGGCATTTAAACGTCCCCTCCCTCTTATTACTTTTTCTTAAAGTTTTAGTCGATTGTTGACCATTACAATTTTAGCGGGTCGAGGTATCCTACGATTTTCATCCTGCCGCGTATTTCTACGTGCTCCTACATGTTTAACCTACCAACCGATCATTCCATTTCAACACCCACGAAATAAAGAACTTTCACGTCCAGAAATCACGGCGGTCGCGCGCCGGGAATTGGATCCATAGGCCATAGCCTGTTGCACCGACGTTTTTCTTCAGTTATCACTTACGCTCTCTCCCTCCAACAAACCGATACACAGCACAAGTCTCCCAAAAAAGTAAACAAAAAGGAAAAAAAAAACTGAAGATAACGAGATCCAGATCGAGGCGCTCTCTTCTCTTCACGGAAGGTAAAGCCTTTACGAAGAAATTGCGGCCTCGATTTTCTTTTTCGTTTGAATAGGTTTGCGTATTCGAATCACTACATGAATCTTTTGTATTTGCACATTTTTTGATCGTTTTTGTTCTCCAAATGATAACTTAATTGTGTTGGATATATGCTCATAATTCGGTGGGGATCTCGATTTTTTTTGTAATCTTTTGTACGATTCTTGTACAGAATCCGAGGAAGAAGGATATTCTGTGAGTACGGGAAACAGCTTAGGTTACAGGCGGCATTAGGACATGTGCTGTTGGATCTAGGACTGTCATTTCACAAATGCTACCATTATTCACCAATACGAAATATATTTTATTTTGGATCTAGGCTCGTCTAAAGTTATTTTATTATCTCCATTTTTGTCTAATTTCGAAATTATTCTTGATTTCAGGTTCCGTTTATGGCGACATAGGCCATAGAAAAGCACACCAATCTCCAACTCTACCCCAAAATTCACTGAAACTCAAAATGACACCCACTTCTCTAATTCTTCATCTGTTACCTTTTCTCCTCCTAGTTTTCCCAAAAACCGATGCCTTCTATCTTCCGGGAAGCTACATGCATACCTACTCTCAAGGCGAGGCCATATTTGCAAAAGTTAATTCCCTTACTTCCATAGAAACTGAGCTCCCTTTCTCTTACTACAGCCTACCCTTTTGCCAACCACAAGATGGCATTAAAAAAAGTGCTGAGAATCTAGGTGAGCTCTTGATGGGGGATCAAATTGACAATTCCCCATACAAATTTCAGGTGAATGTCAACGAGTCACTGTACCTCTGTACCACCAAAACACTTACTGAGGAAGATGTCAAAGTACTGAAAGAGAGAAGCCGTGACTTGTACCAGGTGAACATGATGCTTGATAACTTACCTGTCATGCGGTTTACTGAGCAAAACGGGCAATTTATTCAGTGGACTGGGTATCCTATTGGGTATGCACCTACTGGTACTGATCAATTTTATATTATAAATCACTTGAGGTTTAAAATCTTTGTGCACGAGTATGATGGTAGCAATGTGGAGATCATTACTACAGGAGAGGAGGGTCTTGGGATGATTTCAGAGACCGATAACAAAAATATGTCGGGTTATCGGATTGTGGGTTTCGAGGTCACTCCTTGTAGTTTCAAACGGGACCCAGGGTACTTGTCAAAGCTTAGCATGTATGAAAAAATAGACCCAGTATACTGCCCAGTGGAGATAGGAAGGTCTCAACCAATAAAAGAGAATGAAAGGATAAGCTTTACGTATGATGTAGAATTTGTGAAAAGTGATATCAAATGGCCATCTCGGTGGGATGCGTATCTGAAAATGAATGGTGCGAAGATACATTGGTTATCTATCATGAACTCTGTCATGGTTATATTGTTCTTGGCCAGTATCGTATTTGTCATATTTCTACGTACTGTGCGCAGAGACCTTGCGAAATACGAGGAGCTCGACAAAGAGGCGCAAGCACATATGGTAGAGGAATTATCGGGTTGGAAATTGGTGGTGGGTGATGTATTTAGAGAACCTGAGAACTCAACACTTCTTTGTGTGATGGTAGGAGATGGGGTGCAAATTCTGGGGATGGCGGTGGTTACAATTGTTTTTGCTGCACTAGGGTTTATGTCGCCTGCTTCTAGGGGCATGCTTCTAACTGGTATGATAGTTTTGTACTTGTTTTTGGGTATTGCGGCTGGTTATGTGGGGGTTCGTCTATGGCGTACCATTAAAGGAGGTTCTGATGGATGGCGGTCGGTGGCATGGTATATTGCATGCTTCTTCCCTGGCATCTCTTTTCTCATTCTCACATGTCTCAATTTCATTCTGTGGGGAAGTAAGAGTACTGGGGCCTTACCAATTTCTCTCTTCTTCACACTTCTTGCACTCTGGTTCTGCATTTCGGTTCCGCTTACCCTAGTAGGTGGCTTTCTAGGTACCCGTGCTGACCCAATTGACTACCCGGTGCGCACCAACCAGATACCAAGAGAGATCCCAGAAAGGAAGTACCCATCATGGTTACTGGTACTTGGTGCTGGTACGCTCCCCTTTGGCACACTGTTCATTGAACTGTTCTTCATTCTGACGAGCATCTGGCTTGGGAGGTTTTACTATGTCTTTGGGTTTTTGTTAGTGGTGCTTCTGTTGCTTGTAACTGTTTGTGCAGAGGTATCCGTGGTTTTGACTTACATGCATCTCTGTGTAGAAGATTGGAGGTGGTGGTGGAAGTCGTTTTTCGCATCTGGGTCTGTTGCACTTTATGTGTTTCTTTACTCGGTAAATTATTTGATATTTGACCTGAGGAGTTTGAGTGGACCTGTCTCAGCAATACTGTACCTGGGGTATTCTCTGATCATGGCACTTGCCATTTTGCTGTCAACTGGTACGGTTGGTTTCCTTGTGTCTTTTACTTTTGTGCATTACCTCTTTTCTTCAGTCAAGATTGATTGAACTGGAAGCAGGAAAAAAAAAAAAATTGGAAGTTGATTGGAAGGCTAAAGGCACTTTTGCCATAGCAAGTGATACATCTGAGATGACTTTTCCCTGATTTATTATGAATCTATCTACTTAGCTTAAGACTGGGATGTTGATATCATCCATGATTAGTAATCTATTTGGTTAGATATTTATTTTATCTTTAATCTTTTGTTTTGAGTTCACGTACTTTGGTTAAACTGGAAATTATGTCTTCACTCCCTGATGAATTAAGGATGAGATTGTTATAGAATAGAAAATCATTTACTTTGTTTTTTTTTTTTCCCAATAAGGAACACATTCTTTTGATTTGTTACATTTTCTGTTCATGGTTGTTAAGCAATAACTGTCCTTTGGGATGCTTATATCTGCTTAGATTTTTTATTACTGCTGTTAAGCTCCTAGTATAGTTAATTATACACTTGGCATAATGCCCAAGGGCTTTTCCTCAAAAAAAAAAAAAAAAATACACTTGGCATAGTTTAAATTTTCTCTGTCGAAATTACTTTCAATTAGATATATTTGTGCTTAACCCGTAGCATAATATCTATTAAGCTGTCGCCTTCCGCATTTCAATTAGGTATAGTTGTTGGCACTTACATTTGTAATTTAGTTCAACCTTTCGAACTAACTTTTAAATGTGTTGGAGGATATTGTTAGGGCGTGCTTCCGAATTTAAGTAGGAAGTAAAGGGAAGGATAGACGAAGGAGACTTAAATTTTGTTATATTTTATATTAGGAGGGAGTAATTTTTGGAAAAAAAAATGTATAGAGGACTTGTTTATTTTTATCTCTTTATTTTTTTGTTGAAAACCTTCGCAGATGGGGAAATCGAACTCTTAACCGTCCTAGGAGAGCTACCTCCCCTTTCTCATCTCTCTTTATTTTTAATAATTAAAGTTCTGTCATGATTAAGGTTAAAGAAAGTAAAGTTTTATTTCCGCTAAGAAAACATTATTCGGCAGGATTAAGATGTTAATGAATTTCAAAGAGGCTTAACACCGCCATGGCGCCATATCCAGGGTGATTTAACTACACATATTTGATGGAACAGCAGGGGATTCTCCATAATATATGTTGAAAAAAAAGTAGAATTTCAGCGATGCAGGAAGCCACTACCGACATTTTTATTAATATCCAAAGTTTAATACAATTATTAATAATACCCAGATTTCCAAACTTTCGCGAAAACTACCCAAGCCGGCCAGAAAATGGCCGGCCAGAGTAAACCGGCCATTTTCTGGCCGGCTTACTCCATTTTTTTTTTTTTTTTTAGAGAGAGAGACACTATGAAGATCAAAATATTGAAATCTAACTCTGAAAATTTGAAATTTTTGTTTAAATTATTTGTTATATTACTTCTTTGAGGAGGGATCAAGTTACAACAATTATTTTTTTATTTTCAAAGTCCAAATCGTCGATCCAAACCGTTCAACATGATTTCCACAATAAACTGTGCTTCCAGATCAAATTTTACATTTTTTTGAATTTGTTTACTATTTATTAAGTATTTTACAAAAAATAGTCATATTCAGACCATTGAATTTTGTACCCATCTTAATAAATAGTAAAAAAATTCAAAAAAATGTAAAATTTGATCTGCAAGCACATTTTATTTAGATAATCATGTTGAACGGTTTGGATCGACGATTTGGACTTTGAAAATGAAAAAAATGGTTGTTGTAACTTGATCCCTCCTTTACTTCTTTTGATGTATAATTAGCATATTTATACTAAAATACGCTAGAATACTTGAAATTATATTGAATTACACTATATTACAATAAATTATGTTAATTATACTAAATTACGTAAAATTACAATAACTTCGCTAATTATGCTGAAATACGGTAAATTACGCTAAACTACACAAAATTACGCTATAGTAGACTGATTTTGCTCATCTTTCATGAATCATAAAAAATAGTAAAAAAATTCCGAAAATAGTAAAAATTGGTATTCTACAAGTTCATTATGTAACTAATTTACTGAGCTATTTGGATTGAATAATAGAAATGAAAATCTTAATCGGAAACTTCAACTCAAGTTTTGAGGCTATTCCCTTAGTTTTTTGGCGATTCTGAATTTCGGAATCCGGCATCGTGGGCACAGACGCATGCGTAATTTCGCAAGCTTTCCGAAAAGTGGTCATTTGCTGAAATCGGACACTCGAGCGCCGTTTTATGACCGTTTGAAGTTTCATCGTCGTTTTTCCCCTTTTCAGTGAAGATATCGTCCTTATTCATACCGTATTTTAGCGTAATTTACCGTATTTTAACGTAATTTAATGTAATTTAACGTAATTTAACATAATTTAGTGTTATTCAACATAATTTCAATTAATATAGCATATTTTAGTATAAATATGCTAATTATATATCAAAAGAAGTAATATAACAAATAATTTAAACAAAATTTCAAATTTTCAATGTTAAATTTCAATACTTTGATCTTCATAATGTCTCTCTCTATAAAAAAAAAAATGGAGTAAGCCGGCCAGAAAATGGCCGGTTTACTCTGGTACCTAAGCCGGCCATTTTCTGGCCGGCTTGGGTAGTTTTCGCGAAAGTTTGAAAATCTGGGTATAATTAATAATTTGTATTAAACTTTGGATATTAATAAAAATGTCGGAAGCCACTACGATCTCTCAATAGCTTATATAACTCTAGCCCATTGTATTTAATTCTAATCCTCATACTGTATTATGAAATGTCATGAGACATGACATTAAAATGCGGGGAACAAGGAGTGTTATGAGTTGCAATATTCGATGTAGCAATATTCTTAAATCTTTAACTTCTCGACCTTCGTACAAAATCTTAAAGGTGACCCTTGTTAACTTTCTTCTTAGTATATTCTTCAATCAAAAACAAAGTGTTTCATAATGTGAACAAAGTGTTCCAATATTCAAAGGTTATTCTCCATACTTGCATTTATTCGTGCTCAATCAAAAACAAATACAATGAATATTATGTAAAAAGTTATGCTAGAATATATTTATAGTGTTGTTTGACTATATTCTGTCCATAACTAATTTTGGCTACTTGTTCTTTAATAAATAAAGCTGGCTGCTGGCATGAGATATATGCACCAACTCAATCAGGTGCAACAATTGACCAGTTTTATTGTTTTTCTAACAAATATTGAGTGCTATATCTCACTGCATTTACAAATTTATATGTTTCTTTCCTTGATAATGAAATAATAAGAACAAAACGAAACCAAAGTTGATATAGAAATTTGTGCCCGCTCTGTTCATAGGGAAAAAGAAAAAAAAAATAATTGTAAGAATGAAGGCTGTTTTCCCTTAATAAGGAAACAGAATTTCTATAGAAAACGAAGATGAACGATGATTCTTTTAAGCAAAGTACGAGGCAGAAAGAGATGTATTTGCAAGAACCTGAAATTTTACCAGAAAAGAAGTCAGACGACATACAAAAATAAACTGTCAAAAGAACATAAAGTAAAAGTAAAACTCTTGACTTGCCTCCAATTGTTCTTCAGTGAAAGCATTCTTTTGAATATCCCAAGTATCAGCATGACTTCGCTTGAACTCTGCTACTGTTTTTGTAACCGTAGATCTAGTTGGATATGGCTCTGTAATAAACTGTGCTAGCAAGGTCACGTAATTTGGAAGCCAGCTGTAAAATTATTAACAGAGTGTGAAAATAAATATTAGAAATTAAAACGGTAACAAGTGGTTCTTCTTCTGAAAAATGTAAAAAGAAATTCCAATATACCAAAATGAGATGGTACTCGTATTGTACTTTGTCATTTAATTCCAATTTTTCAATTGTGAAATTTAGACTCAATGCCCCCCTATTTGCTCAGATAAACCTTCATTTGAGCAATTAAGACTCATTTAAGCTACATTTTCTGAATTGTCTGTATTCAGTCTCAACTAGCCCTGAAGTACTTTAACCAGATATCAAGAGTTTATACTTATTTTATAAAGCATTTTTCTGCACCAGACCCCTAAATGTAGGTGACCAAATTAAAGACCCTTAAAAGGCAGCCTTTAAGTTAGAATTATTTTGTCTTCTTTTTTCATAGAAAAGATGAAGAATTACTACCTCGGCATGTCATAGGGTACTGACAAGACAGAAGCAGCCAAAGCGAGAACAACTCCATGTCTAGAATCTAGAGCAGAATATGAATTTTGATACCTGCAACTGTAATTAACTAATTGATATAGAAAGTTGGAATGTATTAAGATTGGAGTTCTTTTTTGAGTAAAGGTTGGAGATCAAGCCTCCCAACTCAAATATCCACTAGGAATCTTCCATCAAAGATTCAAACTTGAGACCTCTCACACAAAGGATATTCATTGCCTTTGCCACTAGACGAAAGGCTGGTTCTCAAATTACATCTTTTAAAAAAAAAAACTAAATTGGAGCTGAAATGAATATGTTTGGTGCATTTTTAAAAAACAAAAGTACCTCTGCCTATTTCGGTTGAGGACAGACAGAGCATTTATGTATGACTCTTTACAAAAAGCATTAGAAAAGTCTTCCTCCCCACTTCTCATTAAGCTTGCTAAAACTTTTGCGGCATGCTCCCTTACCTGATTTATTGAAAGATAAACCGTCAAATATTGTTTAAATTGATTTTTTTAAGGTTAGTGGCTTTAATGCCTACTAACAATTCAATTGATAAAATACGTATTTACAACGAGTCAAGTGACTCTAATTACTAATAAAAATTTGTTTAAATTGTTAATAAATTGATTCTGAAAAAACACATGAACTTGCCTCGACTTGGGTATCTGAAAGCAGCTTATTTATGCTTTTCCAAATCTGTGATTTCTCCATGCTTGAAAGGATGAAAGTGTGCCTGTTAATTACCCGAACATGGTGAATAGGTTTACCATTTTCGAGAATTTTTTTTTTTTCCATTAGCACTGGAGCTATAGGCAGAGAAATGGGATACAAAGATGAGGTATAAATATTTAATTGATCCTTCATCTATATATATATGTATATATATGTGCTTGGCTATTATGCTTATATAAGCATATGCCCACATATGCTTAAATGAGCATTTTTGCGTTTTCAATGTTCAAATGGTCGATCCGACCGTTTATCTTGTTCTCCATATTAATATGTGCTTGGAGACCAAATTTTACATTTTTCTGAATTTTTTTACTATTTATTAAGCCACTTTGAAAATTGCTGATCATATGGTCCAGAATTTTGGAAACACTGTTTTTACTGTTCACCCAGATCAGCAATTTTCAAAGTGGCTTAATAAATAGTAAAAAAATTCAGAAAAATGTAAAATTTGGTCTCCAAGCACATATTAATATGGAGAACAAGATGAATGGTCGGATCGACCATTTGAACATTGGAAACGCAAAAATGAGTTATAAGCATATGTGGGCATATGCTTATATAAGCATAGTAGCCAGCCCCTATATATATATATATATATATATATCTACTAAAAAAATAACAAAACACAAATGGCCTGTAAGAAAATGAAGTTTGAACCTGTACATGAAGGCTTCCAGATATGTAAGCGATGCACATCTTGTTCTCCAGTTCGAATCAGTGGCTGAAGAAAGGATTGTTTCCATTGCGCTTTCCAAAAATGGTCTTGGGAAAATTCTCCAACTTAGTAAGTCAAAAGCATCTCGTGCTAGTTTTGACAAACCTTTATTTGATGTGTCCTGAACTTATTTTCCAAAACTGTATCAGATAGAATGCATCATGCAATGTTGAATATATGTATGCTTATATTATCTTACGATTGACATAATTTCAGAAATATCAGGAATAACCTATTTAACAAATAGATTCTCCGAGAAAACAGTAGCAACAAAAAGTTGTACTAAAAGAAGAAATATCACCTGAAGTGATAGGACTGGAGAAATGAGTCTCACAATCATATCCAATAAAAATGAAGATCTCCCAGACTTCAAGCATGACATCATGAAATGTAACATCTAATACATAAATAAATCAGCAAGCATCAACCATCATGCAATATAAATGACAAGGTTCTTACAGAACTCCAATAAAAAGCATTACTGTTTCTTTTAAGTTGGTGTCAGTGTCTTCATTTTTGTGTGTCAACTTCTTTATTGAATCTAATAGAGACAATATGTTCTCTGGTTGCTTGGAGTTCTTGTCCTCTTCATTTGTTTTTTGAGATTTGGTAAAGAACTTCAGATTGGAACATATAACACAGAGAGTTGCACCGACGACCTCCCTCACCTACCAACAAATAAGATTGATAAACAATCATATTTCCATATAATAATAATTATAGTAAAAAGAAAGAACAAACAAACTCTCAATACAGAGCTGCTTGGATTGGAAAACCCCAGGAAGTATGAAACACATCTTAATCTTAAAATAAGCAAAGCTAAAAAAATTATAAGAAGGTTGCCCTAATCCAGATGGGTACCAGTTATGAAATCGAACTGTACACAACAGTGACAGTGGCACCAAGTATTGATCACAAAATAATCTTGTATTGCCAGTATCATTTTCCTACAGAACAACTAGGAATATATATCTTACTTGAGGAGAAAAATGATCAAGGTCTCCAAGAAGCTCCTCAAAAATTTCATTATGGCATCGCACCTCATCATTACTCATCATAGCAGGAGAAAACTCATTGAGTGCCACCAAGAGGAAATAATACCTCTTAGCCACCAATACAGCCTTGATATTTTTTGAATGCCTAACTAACGAATCCAAAATGATCTGCCTCAGTACTGGAACTCCACTCCCCTGAATTCCTTTTTCAGTAACTGCATATTGTATACATCCAGCCCAGTCTTCAACTGATTCAAAGGATGCCTCTGCCAATATGTTCTCTAAACTAGCAGAAACCCACTCATCTGAAACTTGAACAGTGTTTGAGTGAAGTAACCCGGCCAAGGCCTCAGATGCAATGGCTCGTTTTGATCTGTCATCTGAACCAGAAATCTGTTGTATAGCATTTTGAATCACACCTAAAGCTGGTGCACCACATTCTTGCACTAGTCGTTTGAAAACCCTAGCAGACCTTGAATTGAAACTGATGAAACCAGGAAAAGAATCGAGATATATCCAGTCAGGAGTACGGGGCCAGGAGGCAGAGAAGTCAAAGAAGAAAAGGGTTATATCCTCATCAGTCATGCTTTGGTTGTAAAACATCACTTTATTGGCCAAGTTGTCATTTTCAGAATTGTCATGTAGCAAAGCGAGCTTGGTAAATATATCTGTTAAGAAACCATCTTGAAATAGCAATTGAGCGAGTGTTTCTCTGGTAGAGGCATTAATTGCAGCATTTTGAGTTCCCTGTAAAAGGCAGTTGAGTGCGGTGATGGAAAGCATTCTTGATTGTGGGAGTTGGCTTTTCAGATTTTCCAGGAAATGACCTAGTAGATAAAAAGGATTAGAAGCATATATAATTTCATCAGCAAGCCTATACAATTATAACAGAAACTAACACAAATGTAAATACAAAGTAAACCACATAAAGTACCAGAACTGACCAGTTGTTTCAGAACGGATTTTGAAAGGCAAAATTGAAACATTTGTACATGACAATGTTAGTAGAAGAAGAATTCTGTCAGCCATCAAATTATACCTAAAAAATGCAATTTGCATTACGGTTATGTTACATCAGTGGAAGTTTCTAAAGGAAAAGTACTTACTGAGATATTTGACATAGAAATAAAAGATACTCTACCTCCATTGAAGTGTAGTAGAAGAGAAGTTTAATCTACGAATCTTAGAGATCAATTCTAATAAAGTTGGCTGACCATCTAAAACCTTTGAAAATTCTACCGGTATGCCAGGATAGTTCATATTAAATTCCAGGAACAACTGTCAAGTCACCATAGATCACAAGAAAAGAATTAGTATCTAGTAAAAGTATGCAGCTCTTTTGAATCATGTCTAATAATTGAACTATAGTATATTTACCTCTGTAATAACCTTCTGAGACTTCAGTGAGTCGTGATAGAAGCTTCAAAGAATAGACTACATTCAGTTAGGAGATCCACATATTATAACAAGAGAGGGAAAAACTGATCAAACGTACCTTTCTAAAAGGCCAAGGATGAAGGAAGAAAATGACACTCTGTCCTACATGTACCACAAGATTCATCACAACGAGGTCACAGTAGAGAATAACTTGCATTGCTATCATTTTGACTACCTTTTTTAAAATTTCCCATGTACCCCAAAAAACTTAAAAAAACTTATCATGATACTACATTCTAGGTACAAGCCTCATGAACTTTTGTTTAATCACTTTTAACTTTTTTTACATTATTATAATTTTTTATAGGTACAAGCCTCACTTTGGTTTTTATTTTAATTGATTTACTAGATGGAAAGATTGAACTCATCCCATTATTACACTACTGCGAAATATAAATAGTTCCATATAAATATGCATCACTGAAATATGAGTATGACCTGTGCGCCCCCACCAATACTACTAAGAAAATGACTATTTTGCAATAGTATTTTGTATGTGGATGTGCATAATTTCACATTTTGAAGGGTGTTATATATATACATGACATTTACTATCATTTGGAATAGCCAGTAGTTCAATAAAATTTTGAAATAGATGTACCGTATTTAGATGCTTAATCACAGTGGCATCAGAGAGAAGCTTGCATGAACCAAGCACCACATGTTCTGGTGTCTTTCTATCACACAATTTATGAGCCAGAATAGTAACAAACTTGGATACAAGCGAAGGACAACGTTTGAACATCCTTGCAAGTGATATTCTCGCCAGACTGGAATTCATTCAATCATTTTATGTGCAGGGATTTCTTATCATTTCAAGTTTCATGCCAAATTGGTACCAATAAAAAATTCAAAAAAATTAACTTTATTCCTTCCCAATTTTCTCGATTGATGTTTATTTCAAAAGTTATGGCCTGATTTGAATGAGCATAATACAAAACTGCGACTCATTTGTAAGGTACTGGTGCTGGACTGACCTGTTAACATTTTGGTATTTTTATAGAAGAATCCTTGTTCAACAAGTTTAAATTGAAAACAGCAATTGATAACAAAAGTTATAGACTGCATTGATCATAAAGAAAGACAAAAATAAAATGTTTGTGACCAGAACTTACTAGCGAATTCCATCATAGTTGTGCAATGACAACTCTAGAAGGTCTTGCATTAAATAAATCATATGATTTGATGGAGATAAATTTTCATTCACTCGAAATTTATGGTAAGATGATTGTGAAGCTCGATAAGTATTGTGCATATGAACTTTCTCAATCAGTGCCCACCTTGGCCTAGAATGGAAAGACAAACTTCTTTTAAAAATGTTTTAATAATGAGACCTTCTTTGCATATACTCGAAAACCAATCAACAATAGTCATTCTGGCTAGTTCTGTACATAAGAGCACCAAACACGACCAGCAGGTACCATCAAAAAAGGCACCAATGCTACATTTGAAACCTCAATTTCAAGTATAACATAATAGCAGCACAAGGTCAGAGAAAAACTGGGAAGTACCGCCAAATCAGTGTACCCCAAGTACCAGCACTAATGGAGCATACTGTACAGTATGGAAACTGAATTAATCCAGTATTATAAATCTCGGTATCCACAAGGAACTCTGGATCACAATTGCATGTATAATCAAATTTGGAAAATATAATACCTCTTTTTGCAAACAGCATGAGAGGAACTAATAAAATTAAATGGAGGTTCAACTAGGAAATTAGAATCCAAGATGCAATCTCTATTTCGTTGCTGCCATCTGTCATACAGATTACTTCCTGAACAACAGAACAGAATATAGTCAATGCTTTTTTCTTCTCCTGGTAATGATTTATGTTAAATTGAATTTTCTTTATTGTCTGAAAGCACCAACCGTAGTTTCCAAGTAAATCAATGATGGATATAGTGAGCTGCAGGACTATGCTGTCATCTCCTCTTTCTTTCAGAAGATATCTGTGACATCCAAAATGTATATTGAATGATAAAAAAACAGTATTACAGGTGGTTATGGTGTTGTTAGACCACTCAACAATGGACCCCAGAATTATCAAAGGTTAACTGGCTCGGACCCCACTCAAACCCTATCAACCAAAATATTCAACAAAACCATTACATGGAGATCATAAAATTTGAAGTAGCCTAAATAACATGTATAAGACAAGACATTTGGAAGGTCGATAAATTGACACCCAGTCCACGAGTAACCATTAATATAAATAGGTTTGAAATATCAAATGGCCTGTACCAGTCGTGGCAAAGCTGATATACCTAACTCAATTCACCTAAACCAAAACAACTAAATGGCTAAACCTGATTTGACCAAGCCAGTCCATTTGTTACCCTAGTTCTGATATATTCACTCTACAGCCATCAAATTAGACAAACAAAATTGATAATGGAAAAAATTATAAAGAATTCACATCTGAAACATAATGCTAAATTCAATTAAACCCAAAAAGTGTGATGCAAATCATACGGGCAAGTAGAATGGATCAGTTGAGCCACTCTTTCTCTCATCTCTGGACTACCAACAGTCGCGCCATTAGATCCAGAAATTAAAAGATAGTTAGAAAATTTGGTTGATTTGAGCTCTAAATCCTTGTAGATGGGCTGCATGTCTGGCAAACAAGATAGCACACCTTCCAATGAGCATTTAATGCGCAACAGGGACACTTTGAGATGATCTTCAGCTCCTGAAATTATAAATTAATGCATGAATATTATTAATAATTAGGGCTATGCTAGTGGTTGAAAAAAAGCAGTAGTACTAAATACTCTCCCCGAAGAATATTTTTCTTTTTGCAGCATTTTCTTTTGGGTTCATGAATAATTTTTGAACTGCATGTAAGTATAAGTACTTAAGAAAAGATAACACTCGAGAAATTTTGTCTCGATCTGAACCTAAATTGGTAAAGGAACTTTTGTCTTGATGTTCCTGACAACTCTTGACAAGTCCATCTGAGGCCAATTGAATGTGCATCTCCAAGAGCTCATTTGCAAAAAAGGACTCATCTTTGCTAGGAATGTGCCATTTGGGGATAAAAGATAGGGTTTCATAATTATGTTCATCAATTTGATCAAATTTTGCCGTTGACCATGGATCGAGCATAGATGCACCTATCTCACAAGGAATTGACCTAAAACACAGAAAGCAAATAATATGTCAAGTATAGAGTGTATTATAAGATATTTCATGATATGTAAAGTTTAATGAAGGTTCAAGAAAATTAAGAAAAAATATTTATACTTGTACTGGTCAATTGGATAATAAAAAAGCAAGCTGCGAAGAAGTGAGCGGAGTAGGTAACCACCGTACTCATTGACCTGTTAAAAAAAAAAAGTGAAGCTGATTAAATTTTGAACTGATTCACAAAAGAGAATAAGAGGAATATGAGAACAAACAGAAACCTTCCATGAAGGTGTCTCAAATGCCAATGAAATAGCCTCTTTGAGCTCGTTCTTGTATTGAACTAAAACTGGGCCAGCATGGGAAATGGTGCTGGCTAGAATATTTAGATGATAAACCGTCACCATTTCCAAAGCCTGAGAAATTTTATCCTGCAGAACAAATTATTGGGTTTCTCAAAAGAATCAACTTAGGTCCCATGGAGGTAATGAGGCTTGGGCTAATAGGTTTATCAACAAAAGTTACTTATTCCAGTCAAATACTTTTGGATCACCAAATGACTAAACTACAACTTACTTCTTTGGTACCAAGCTAGGTTATTGTTTCCATATAGGTAGGATAATGGCTGGTCTGAGACGGATAATGTTAGATTCTTTTCACCTAAATCAAATGTTAAGCAATACTTAGACAAAAGAAAGAGGATAGCAGGGATCCATCCTAACATATCCTAGATAGTTTTGGAATTGTCACCTTTCTATCGTACCAGAACTCAAAAGACAATAAAAGAATTACATATTTATTATCTTGGGAAGCAGCTCCACCAAGAGTACACTCTTGTCACTGACCAATGCTTGGTGGCATTTATATGAGAAAACATACCTTGGAGCTTTCCCCCAGAGATCTAGAAGGCATTTGCTTCAACGAAGATATCGTAGTTATCAGAATTTTACTAAGAAGATGGCACCCAGCCAATTCTGGCTTAGCTTTAACACATGCACAGCAGAGTAGACCAATCTCGACCATTACCCCAGGAAGAAAATATTCAATTACAAATTGTGAGATACTCTCCATAGCCTGAATAAAGAAGAAAACAGAACAAAATTTTAGTTTAAAAGAACTTCGACTATAGTACCAGCCTATTCATGTTGGTAGTTACCTATACATCATGTACAGGTTTGATAGTATTTCCCTGTACGAGAAATAAGCACAACAGAGAAAATACAGCAGAAATAGGAAATGATATTGAAGAACACCAATGCTATTCAATATTCATGGTTGGTACAGTGGTCATACCAAGTATAAACCAACAAAATCCTTAGTTGAAATATTTTAGTGTGTTAAATTAATTATAACCTGCTTGAACAATGGATGAGATAGTCTGCTGAGAAGGATTTGAAGCATGAGGTAATAGCAGGAAGTTTCTTGACAGATGAAAGTTGGTTTCGCAGTTGGTACCCTCAGACCATCATGGCTGCCACAATGGTATGGATCAGAAGAAATGCTGATTAAATATACAAATTCCAACTAGGTAGATGTCTTCAGAATGCATACATAAAAGAGGAAAGCTAGTTGCCTTTGAGGAAGTCAAGTAAGAAGATCAATCAAATTTTAATACTATCAAAATTTAAACACTTACACAATGTTGTCTGAGTCCAAATTGCGCAAAAGACAAAACAAGCGACAGAGAAATTCATCTAACCACTCTGATAGACAGAAAATCTTGTTTAGCATAATCTCATTCTCCATTAAGCCAGCAGTAGGTATCTGAACGAAAAGAAAATAAAAGAAAAAGAAAGATAGAAAAAGTAGGTGGCAGTGAATACACAATATGTTTAGCTGAAGTGAGCAAATTTTGTAATTGATAAGCTCAGAACTCACGTTAGAGAATACAGAGCAAATCAGCTCCATTGCACAACAAGTTTTAGGTGGATCATTAGCATCCAATGCGACCAAAGCAACAGATAGAAACTTTTTCACAAGGTTATTGAATTCCTTCAAATCAGTGGAGTTAGCTGGAGAAGAGTAAAGAAGGAAAGCACGGCCTGCAGCTGACACTGAAGAGAGAGCAATGTTCAATTGGTGTATTGCTGTTGTCTGTTCATGAAAAAAGATACATGAATGAAAAAGACGTTCACAACCAGTCAAGAGCAGTAATGACAATCGTTTTTTTATCAACTTCTTCTGTGAAAATGGAGTATAATACATTGGTACACTGAATTGTTTCTTTGGGTAGGCCACAATTAAGTGGGGGACAGAGACACTTACAGTCTCAAGAGCTAGGTGAAATCTAGAAGAAATGAAAGGAAGAATCAAGGAAGGCTCCACATAAGACAGAATTGAAACTGCTTCAGTAACTGTGTCAGTGAGGTCTTCATTCTTGCTATATTGGCCCTTCTCCATCAATCTAAGCACTGTCTTCACGAAAACTCTCTCTCTCTGGCTTCCCCAAGTGAATATCTTCTTTTCCTTTGTTAGTGTCACTGCATTCCAATAGGACAAATTAAGGCATTCTGACTAGTACATTACCAACTGGTACATAGTACTATGTTAGAGAGTGAAGGTGTATACCTTATTTCACACGAAAGGCGCTTTTTGAAGGAATCAACGAGATACCACAAAAAATAATCCAATGAGCCAGTCCAGTGACCTTCATTGGATGGATGAAAGTACCTAATGAAAATGATAAGACTTCTTGAAGGTTACTATGTAACATGTATACTCCATGAGCTACGTAAAAGTACATGCGGGACAAATAGGACATACTGCTGTAGTTTCTCTACCAACATCTGGAAATATTTTTGTGCTGAGCTGCTGGGCTTAAGGAGATAAACCTGAAACTTGTAAGACAATTAGTTGAGAACTGAAGCACAATTTTTGCAACTTAAACAGTATCATGCTAGTTCCAGTATCTGTACTCTAATGATTTCCAGTTGATCAAGTTGGTGCAATGTTCATAACAGCTAGAACGTGAAACATACCAGTGATATTTATGATAAGTTTATTATGTAAATCCTTTTGGTATAGTTTGTATTAGTTACAGGCTTTTGTCTAAGAGGCATTGAGGCATTAGTGCAGTGCTAAAAAAAGTTTTGGAACATTTCTAATACGAAAACCAAATAGAGGCATTCCTCTTTTCAAAAGTACCTGTACAGGACATCCTGTGATGTTTACCTAGCAAAGCATGCCAAATAGAAATTAAATATAGTGCTCACGATTGACTTTGCTATAGATTTAGTAGGGGTGCCTCCATAGCAACAAAACAGAGCTCTAAGACTGTGAGGTCTTGAAAGAAGGAATTGCTCAGATTTTAGCCTATATGAAGGAGAGACCTACAAAAGAGAATTATGTTGGTTCTTGGATCTCCCTTAAATTATAATTTTATTTCTCATCTGATGTTTACATCTTTCCTTTCAATTATTAGATTATAATTAGGTCTTTTCTTACTTTTTCTGAAATGATTTTTATGACATAGCCAAACAAATATTATATTATAATTGAAGTTTCTCACCTCAAACATATTCAAATAATGAGTAAAAAGTCTTTGATGGAAAGCTTCCCAATTGATAGAGGTACAATGTTTCATACATCTGGCAAAGATAGAAACCCACTGATCATTCCAGAACTGACAATTCGGCACCGACTCCCAAATTTCAAGACACTTTTCTATCCATTCACTGGTAAAGTGGAGTAAAAAACATAGTAAGTGAGAGCTTGAGAGAAGGAATGTGTAATCCTCAGATAAGATAACAATAAATAGATGAGGAATGTACCTGTTATAAAAACTTCGATTCTCTGAATTCATGCTGAGAAATAGGTTTAAAAATCCACACCCTTTGAAAGCAGAGTGACTCCATGGATTTATCAGAAATCCACTACAAGTTAAGAAACTTTATTTACAAGACTATATCGATTGTAATTTTTATGCAAGAGAAAAGTGTTTGCTGAGAGGTCCTATGTATTTCTGGATTTTAGCTCTACTGAACTGGTTTTGCTGGAACCATACCAATTTCATAATAGCAGATGTCTAATTGCAAATTGTTAGTTGTCTTTTTCATATGCTTTCTTGTGGTTTGGTTACATAGTGTTACTTATTCTACTCCAATAGTTTAGCATTACATTACCAAAACAATACAAGAAATTTGCACAATCATTACAAGTCAAATAAAACATCGATAAACTGATTGGAAGCTACCTGAATTCCGACCAAATTTCATAAGAAGAACCAGAAGGGAAGAACCTCCGGCAATTCTGAATAAGATTTCTGACTGATCTCAGATGATTACTTTTCAGTCGCCATCCTTCTGGCCCTGTATTTCTGATCATATATGAAAATTATAAAAAAAGTGATTATTTTTTAACCCAACAATTAAATATTCTCTAATTAAACTATCTGTGTAGAATTTGAAACTGAGTTGATTTATTTATACTATTTAACATATATTTTTTTATATTTCCAATGTTTTACTTGTGACTTCACTATTTCTAAGAGCAATTTACTGCAATCACAACAACAGCAATATATTAAAGCATGCAATTTTAGAAGAAATCAACCTCTTAAAGTGCATACTCAATAAAATGTCATAGAAAGGCCTCCAACCAATAGTGAGCGAGAGCTTCTTTTGATGCTTCCGTAAAAGTCTGTTCAAAATATAAGCCCACCTGGCCTATATAATTAAGTCAGCATGCTGTTAATGGCATGTTGCAAAGAAATGCTGACAAAATAAAATCTCCGTCTAAATACTAAATGATTTAAATATATACTTGAGTATTCATGTCTTGTGAAGAACAGAAGAGCTCCAAACCAAATTCTATAAGCTCCTTCACATCATCCTGACATATGCTGCTTTTTGCTTCTATAAATCTACGCAAGATTATATCAATAAGAAAGTCGAAAAATACAAACATTAATAGGTTAAGATTCATTGACAATAAAAAAATTACAAATTTTAACAACCAGAATAAACAAATTCACAAGTATGAAGTCTAAAGTATCTAAATTTTTGTATACGTTATATATTAATGCTTATGAAAAGTAATCACGCTCGGTGTACGTTTTAACATTCAAAATGCAAGGGGAAGGCTGCCTAGAAATTCCCTTCCCCAACCCCACAACGTGTGGGAGCTTTCGCACTGGGTACGCCCTTATTCAAAATTAACAATGATCGGTGTTAGTGACTTTTGAGGAAAGACCAAATAATACTAAGATGCATATCTTAGCCCAAGGACATTTGACAAATAAGCAGTCCACAAGTCCAAAATGATATGGGTTAAAAATTCAGAAAATCCTGACAGTAAAGATTAAACTAAACTAAAGTCAAATTGAAATTGTGTTACTTGGATCGTGATACCATTGTCCCTTAAACACATTACGTTTCTAACATTCGAGATTCATGAAATTGCCACCAAAACAATCCGATATTGTAGTTTCTTAGGACACGAATCCTCACACAGTCTCTCACACAGCTAAAAGGTTGCGAAATGGAAAGCATGCCTACATAAGAGGAGAGAAGTGAGTATCCCATGAGGTACCTGACCGTGTAGAATACTACACAGCTGGGTCAAAATTAATTCAGTGACCATTTGGAATATAGTGATCCGCTTTGAGATTCATATCAGATTAAAACAGACGACTCAGATCTCACTCTACAGGGTCAGGTATTGCAGAGTGCGCAGAGCCCAAGCGCGTCTTCATTGTTTTTCAGTTTAATTAGAAATGAGATTTTCAGTTTAGTTTTCAAGTATACAATATTACAAATGGAGACTTTAAACAAATATATTGAAATGAAAATTTTGACTTTTTAAAATCTAAGTTTCAACGCAAATGTGCGAACTTATTTTCTACTTAACAATTTTTTGGCATAAAATAAGAACCGTTCACCGTAATTATTATAATAGTTTGTACTTTCAAGAAATCTGGATTATTTCTCAAGAGTTGGGATGATAGGCGTAACAGAGCAGCCAAATCCGATTGAATGAGCACGTAACCAGAGTATAATTGCATCAATTTAAATTAGACTAATGTCACCAAACCTTTGAATCATTCATATAAAATTATTCGGGGCATAATATACGATCAGTCCGGACAGAGTAAATAGAAGCAACCCAAGGGCAAGAGAGAGAGAAAGAGAGAGCAGAGTGTTCTCCTAGTTTTTTTAGTTTTTCAAAGAGAGAGAGAATCAACTTGACAGCCGCTGCGAAGATTTCAAAGAGAGAGAGAGAGAGAGCAGACTAGGAGAACTAATCTCGATTCTCTCTACAACGCCTTTGGGTAAAATTCGAGGGATTTCGAAGCGTCAGTATGCTCCAGACAATTTACAAAAAAAAAAAAAATGAAATACCACCGTTCCACGGGTAGAACAGAGAAAAATGAATCGAGCATTTCCATAAACACCTTCAAATATGGAAACCGCATAATATATCAATTTAAAAAATAACCGGATGGAAGTTGCTATATATAATAACAAATTTTTAAAATGCTATAAAGGAGCATGTTTGGTTATTTGATAATTTTGCACAAATATCATAAAGTAAACAGAATAAACACTGATACCAAACCTATTAGAGGACTTAATATTCCAACCTTTCTAAAATCTATCTAACGGAGCTGCATACAAAAACCACAAATCACCGACCAAAAAAAAACAATTGAAAGCATGTTTCAACAACTCAGGAGAATCTAGACACACAAATAAGACAAACAGTAAGAGAAATAAAAAAGAGTAGATGAAGTAGGTGCTCACAGATCAATGACCGAGATCCATTTGAGGGTATCGTGGATTGAATCAGGATCGTCCGCTCGCCAAGAGCCCTTCACCGACCACACCACAGATTTGAACGCCGCCGCCTCTTTCTTTGCCTCCTCCGCCACAGGCGGTGGCAAGCACAAATTGTACAGATGCATAGCTTGCTCCTATCTCCTTCTCTCTTTTCTCTCTTCACTGAGAGGCCTCCGAAACTGGCTGGAGCAATAGCTCTCGCTTTCTGTTTCTCTGGTTGGTTTCGTCCTCACCTGTGACAGTAGTTTATTTATAGCCACATTTTTTTTATTTACCTACTCCAAATATTTTACAAGTACCTGTACTGCTGTACCGAAAGTTGCTTGCTTGCTTAGTCAAAAGGAAAGTTGAGACTCATATCCTCTTTTGTAGAAGTGCGTAGATATTTTGAAGTCAAAAGGAAAGTTGATACTCATATCCTCTTTTGTAGAAGTGCGTAGATATTTTTGCAGCTTGGTCCGATGCCCATCGGACCAAAAAGTGGGTTCGATGGGCTCTAGGACCGTCCGATCTACTTTAAGATTCACTCCGGAACTTCGTGGCTTCTTTAAATTACGTTCGCACGGGTCTTGAAGCAGATCGGACGGTCCTAGAGCCCATCGAACCCACTTTGGGTCCGATGGGCATCGGACCCAAGCTGTTGGGAAGGAACCTGCTGCTGTAGTCAGAAATTCAGCTTCCTCACACTCCCCCAAGACTCGAGTCAAAATTGCCCCCAACCAATTCTGTGAAAAATATAGGAATAACAATAAGGAGAAAATATATATATATAAAAAAGACCGGAGTCAAACTAAACACTTTTAAATTAATTACGTATTCTCTCTCTTTACAAATTCATAATATTATATTTACTCTTCTAAATTTCACAAATCCACAAATTTATCTAATTTATTGACTTTTATATTAAAACTCATTTTATATTTATAAAATATTTATTTTAACCTTTATTTAAAAATAAAAATATGAAGTTTGTATATGAAAAATATTTCGTCAGATTAGTTTTCAAGAATAAGTGATTTGTTTCTCTAACTGTGAGACTGTGATACATACACAGTAACATTTAGATATATGTTCATGAGTGTGTTACTTGTAAGAAATGTATTATTTCTCTCAAAACTGACCAATAAAAGACTAATATTTTTGTTAAACACGCTACATATTTTTTTTTGAATAAGGTAAAATAAGTACTTTATAAATTTAATATGATTTTGAATAAAATAGTCAGTAAATTGAGTAAATATGTGAGTTTTTAAAATTTAAAAGAGTCAATATAATATTATGAAGTTCAAAGGAAAAGTACGCAATTTTAAATTTTTTGAGGAATATACATGAAATTGCCCCTTTTAAAGAACTGTAGTGGTCTGATGTAGTCATAAGATGTTCCACGAGGCAATGTGACCACTGAGGCACTGACCAGTAAAAACTATAATTTAAACAAAAGAACTAGAAAACAATTATATGCCTACGGAGTCTCGCATTAAAAAGATAAACAATTAAATAATCTGATTGAGTTTTCTTGTTATCACTCAAGTGTAGGTACCCGTGAGACTATTAGTAAATGATCTATTGCGGTCGTGGTCACAGTAACAATATACGTGATTAATTTGTGAATAATTTTATTTTATTTGTTCTTTTTAAGTTTCTGAACTGACTCCGAATAAAAAACAAAAAAACCGTATAATACGCGGAATTTTATTTTTTCTTTTTTAAATTTGTGTGTGTGTGTGTGTGTGTGTGGGGGGGGGGGGGGGGTGTGTGTTATGGTTTTTTTTTGCTTCCTTGTTGTACCAAATTATTCCGAATTATATCTGAATTATACCTGAATTACGAATTTTTAACTCCGCTGAACCGAACTCGAACTATTCATTTATTACTATGCTCGTGGTACGGACAATTGACAAACACTTGCAAAATAGACAATATACTGGTTTGATTTAGATTTAAATCAAACATATCTTTTACACAACATAAGTTATTTATCTTGCTATCTGTACTGTACATCCATTAAAAAGGGAGGATGCAAATGAAACTCATGTTATTATTTCTTTCTTTCATATGATTATTAATATGAAATGGAAAACAACATATATTTTAACTCCGTTTTAACGCAGTTATAGGAAAGTGTGTTGTTAAATAATCGATTACTTCATTTTGTAGCTGACTTCGTTTTGTTTTATGTTTTTATTAACAACGTAATTTAGCGGGTGTCAGACAAATGTTAGAGTCTCATTTTGTCATTACGCATCCAATCAAGAGCCGGAGTGTGACAGAAACGATCTTAAATGCAGTAATATCATATTCAATTTGCTCATAGTAACAAAACGAGTTTCATAGAAGAACAAAAACTAACTCGATCCGAATTCCCAACACAAGATACATCACTTAAAAAAAATAGAGTCCATAAAATTAAATGTGTTGAAGTTACATAATTTATACGTCCTTATATGCGAAGTGTAGAGAATAGGGGGTGTAAACGGAACGGATTCGGAGTGGATAATGCTGATATATTCGTATTCGTCTTTATTGAGCAGATACAAATATGGATACAGATAGTAAACATATATTAAAATTCAAAACCAAATTCATCTTAAATGGATACAGATACAAAGTGGATAATCCTTGAATACAGATTCAAATACAGATACGAAACGAATAATTGAGTCATGAACTTTTGGAAAATTTCATCTGGCCTAGCGTATAAAGTTGAAATTGAGAAGCAGTCCAGTCCATGAGCTTAGCGCTCAATCTCTTTGTCCCACAATTATGATTTAACTAAGTTAGAGGCGCCATAGGAGTCGGTCTATAATTTTAAAGTTTGCGCTAAGAGCGGAGGAAGGTGAGAGGTGCTGCAAAATACGGGTCCAGGTAGCATCCGAATATTTGATCCGCTTAACTAGCGTTGTTTACACCTTTACACCTTAGAAAACGGGTTCATGCAATAGTACCGGATATCCACTCCGTGTAGACAACCCCGACCGAATCCGTTTCCAAATCTAGATACTATTCTGATTACTCCAAAATTATCCAGATCCAGAAATTATCAGCTCAATTAAATCTGAATTCATATTATAATAGGATTCAGAGCAGATAATCTGGATCAATTTTCACCTCTGGTAGAGAACCAAGAAAACACGGGCGCTCTTACATATTTTTTCCCATAATTTTTCTCTAGCAGAATCTGTGTGGAGATTCGCGGTGCGGATGTAACACTATCTTCTTTCGGCCTTCAACAATTCTACCTTAAATAAATAAAATTATAGAGAATACGTATGAGAAAATGTGCATATGTCGCTTTGCGTGTGTGAGCAGTAGTGAAGAAAAAAAGAACGTGATATGACTACATGACAAAAATATTTTTTATTTCATGTAACGTTAAATGATCAAAATAATAAATGGCAGTTATGTTACGTGTGGTCACGCTATCTTTTCTATCATTTTGTTTGATTTTTTTTTATATACATACATAACATGTGCATCTGATCATGTGACATTATATATTATGATTAGTTTGCGTGACATGTTATATCATTTTCGATCAAGAAAAAGCATGTTACATAACACTCAAATCATGTTGCGTGATCGTTATGTGCAATGTAACGCGGTGTGTTATGTTTGTAATATAAAAATATTGATCACAACGTACTTATTTTTTTGACACAAGTGAGTAGGCAATACTGCTATCGCAGATGACATGGACCCAACTTTTTTTACTGATCTTATGTGATTATACGACATATTGTTTTCCGTAGTTTTTGTCACATAAAATTCGGAACCAACAAAAAACCCCGCGCTAATAACCATAGTGACAACTTAGTGATTCGGAAAAGTTCGGCGAGATCAAAATTCGTGATTCGAAATAATTCGGATATAATTCAAAATTACAAATTGACAGCAAAAAAAAAAATCTCACAAAAGAGCAAAAAAAATCACGAAAACACGATAATTCACGAAAAGTTTGAGAAA
>JAJGRW010000249.1:0-55886 GCA_025461045.1 Carex parvula
GCTGCAGTAATTCTGTATAATACTCATTTCCCAACTCCCAAAAATCATCCTTATCTTGCAAAAATCCTTCTGCTAGCCACCTATAGATTAAATCGATTTTGTTAAACTGAAAATCTTCAGGAAAGAGGGAGCAAAAGATGAAACACTGCTTCAAAGGCGGTGGAAGGTCCTCGTAGCTCAAATAAATTGCCCGATGGACATCTCCCGGGAGCCCGTCTGTAGACCACACGTTGCTTCTAAGAATTGCCTGCCAATTTTCTCTCGAATTATCCTTTGTGCAAAGTACACCGCCTATGCTTTTGATGGCAAGGGGCAGACCATCACATTTTTCAACAATTTGCATCCCGATTTCCCTATGATATTCAATCTCACTCTCAGTCCCATTTGGAAGCACCTATGATATATGAACTTTTAGTTAGTAACTTTGAATGTTTCTATAACTGAAATCTTCAAATTTAACGCCCAGTGTATTAAAAAATTTAGCTGTATAAAAAATAAATAATATATTTCAAAATTAGGCCACTAGTTGTGATACAGCTTAAACACTACATAGAACACATTAAAATTATGGTCGGAAACGCTGCATCCAACACATTGTAATGGAGCAAATTGAATTTGAAAGTATAGCTGTGTGTAAATAAAGAGATGTGGGAAAGTATGGTCTGAAGTCATTTTATTTTGTTATACTATTTTTTTTATGTCATATACCTATGCAAATAAAAATCCTAAAATCAACTTCTAAAATAAAATTGAAAATAAAATTAAGGTCAGAACCTTTCTTTGGTCGGTTTTTGATAATAAAATTCTCGAATTTTTTTTTATAAACCATAATTAAATTTTTTTTTTTTATGAAACCAACATGATTATTTTTTTTTACAAAAACCATTAGAACCGAAATGCCATTTCGGTCCGCTATTTATTTTTCCAGACCGAAATGGCATGGCGGGAGAGAAATAGGCAGTTTTTCTCAAATGAAAACAAACAAGCAGCACTGCTATTGTTGGAATATGGAGGAGATTCTCTTGCAATTTTTATCTTCTTGTTAATTTAGTGGCGATGTATATATTTTAATTAATTTGATGGCAACTCGATCGATAGCTACAGAGTTGTACATAATTTTTATGTATTAATCATAGAAGGAAAAATCGGCCGTTCTGAACCAGAATTGGACTGTACCGATCCTATTTCAAACCGAGTTACAAAGTATATGAATTTTTCGTCCAATTTCAGCCGAAACGGTAATATTCCTGTCAAATTTCGGCCGAAACGGACAAATAACAATCTCCAAAAAAATTTCCCTCCAGCTTGAATTGAACAAAGGCTCTCTTGCTTATCAACCAAACCAACTTTTGTTACTACAATACATAACTACATGTAAATATAAGTGTTCAAATGCTTGTATTATATTGTTGTAGCCGATTATTTGATTGTAATCATATGTCTAAACAGAAATTATTAACAAATTATTTTTTTTATCAATTTTTTCCTACTTTTTAGTATAAAACAAGTTTATGGTAAAAAAGTTCCAGTTTTCGATCCGAATCGGTCGATTCTAACCGATTCACCCGATTCTGATTTCACGGTCAAAAGACCGATCCCGATTCCCATTCGATTTTTCCTTCTATGGTATTGATTGTTTAATAAAAATGTCGGAGAGCGAAACACTGAATGCAGGGCCGAATAATGAAACAAGAATTGGAAGGGCGAAAGATAGTTTTATGAGGGGGCCAACAAACATTAAACTAATTTTTTATTCAACGACCCCTCTGTCCCCTAGCAGTGAATTTTACAATAATTGAATATTGTGTATTGGAAAATCTTAAAAAAAAAATGCTATATTTGACTGCATTTGTTTTTTTCATCAAGGACATGTAAAACTATACTTTTAAATTAGCACACATGTAATATTAGTTCAGATTGAGGAAATCTTAATCTTATGCAACTTGTGAACAAAATAGAAGTAAAAAACAAAAATAGAGAATATCTAAGCAAGTTAACAACATAACATCTAATATTAATTCAAAATTAGGTGTAAATTATAAAGTACCATCTTAGTTTTAGAAATACCTGTTTAATTAATAAGGACCAGCCATCCTCGTCGGATAACTTCTCCACTCGATGTGATTTTGTTGCCCTCATTCCATTCGCGACTCTTTCATCGCGAGTGGTAACAAGTAACCTACTCCCATGTGCTCCACTATTCATGGGAGCCCGCAACAGGCCGTCCCAAACCGCTCGGCTCTCATACCAAACATCATCGAGAACAAGGAAGAACTTTTTCCCCTTGATGAGACTCTCGACTTCAGGCACCAACACCGATCTTTCATTGGTGTTAGGAGGCTCTTCTCCTGCCCCCCGGATCACACATTTCAACACTTCTTCTCCTTTCACCTCCTTTGAGACACATACCCAAATTTTTAACTGAAATTCATCCTCAATTCTCGGATCATTGAAAATCTTTTTAGCTAGAGTGCTCTTCCCAATTCCTCCCATTCCCAGAATAGCAACTACACAGACATTTTCTCTAACCCCCTTCTCTTCTTCAGTCAGCCAGCTCACTAGCATCTCCGTATCTTCTTCAATCTTTTCTCCCACAATATCATCTACCACAATCAAGTGATCGGTCTTGCGGTGGATGATTGAGTCCACTCGAGGAATGAATGGTGATTCAGTTAAACCCAGATCAGCCCTTCTCTTGGCAATCCCCTCTAGCCTCAAATTGATCTCCTTGATTTTTGAACCGATCTCATGAGCAAAGAATGGATTGCGGAAGCAAGACAGCAAAGGGCAGCCACAACTAGCATTTGAAGAGGAATACGAACTGGAGCCTGCAAGGCGCCGCTCCTTTGCCTTGATCTGACAAAGGTCGATTACATCATCGGCATCATACATGACATCCTTGAGCTGCATGAGCCAGCGTTCAATGGTCCTGTTGTTGCTCTTCTTCCTCTCGGCATCGGCAAGGACACATTGAATGTCATGAACGGTCTCACCAAGCTTCTCAATCTGGCCAGGGACACCCAGCAGCATGCCCACCTCATCGGTCACCATTTGCACGAGAAATTCACTAAACTTTGATAGGAAGGCATCGAGTATCATTGCCATCTTAATATGTTTGAATGAGAGCTGCAGCTAGTGCTCAGAGAAAGAGAGAGAGAAAGAGTGAGTGGAATTAATGGGGATAGTTGGAGAATGGGGTAATTTGGAACTAAATAGTTGGTGGTTGAGATGAGCTGGACAAGTAATATTAATTATAGAATCGATCCTTTGGCACATGTGAAGGCAACAGTGTAAAATAAAATCGGATAAATAAGTTCACGATGAGCTGGAAGACAGAGGTTGGAGAGCGATAGGACGTTGACCAGCTCTAATTCAAAAAAATAATTTAGTCTACTTCTAATGAAATTATTCATAACTAAACGTCGTGATGAAAATGAAACGAAAAAATGGGCACCATCAAGTGATGAAAAAATTGAAAAAGTGGGCACCAGCTGGTATGGAAATTTACATTAAATCTCCGCATATTGCCTAAGTTGGCTCAGTTCTTTCCACTCCACTCCTCTGCTCCAGGTAAAAAGTTCTTGCTATAGTAATTTGTTCGTTAATTTTAATAAATCAATATATCATTTAGTTCGTTAATTTATTGCATTTAGTAATTTGTTTCAGTAACATTTGGTTTATTTACTGGTACTCTAGCTGAGAGAGCTATTTATGAAGGCTCTGGTAATGAATATTTCTTCTGAAGATACTCTTTTACTATCGCTAGAATAATCAATTTCTTTTATTAGTGTAATTGTCTATTATATAACTATAAATTAAGAGTTCAATTTTGATAAGTAAAAGAAATTGGTGCCAAAGTTAATGATTTAATTAAAGTATCCTAACCGAATTTTATTCTGGGAATTTATATTAAGCAATAGTACTTATTTTAAAAGTTGTACATATTAATGGTTTGTGTAGAAAACAATTTACTTAATTATGAGCGGTGTGTGATTGGTATGAAGTTAAGGTTCATTAATGGAATTTTTATTTCATGTATATAATAATTATGTAGAATATTTGATAAAAACGAAGCTGGTATTTTTTGTTTTTTTTTTCTGCATTAAACATGAAATTTTGTATTGATTACTTTGGTGATTTAGTGGATGCAACAATGCTATCAGTGAGGCATCATCTATTAAAAAATAAACAGGTAAGTATATAAAAGAGCCGATCAATTTCAATTTGATGGGACTTCATTAGTTTCATTTTTGTTGTTTGCTTAGCAAACAAAGACGACCTTTTTTCTTAACGTGCGCAGAATAAAATATTACCACAAGAGCAAATTAGAAAGAGATAAAATGGCCAATAATTTTTCATAATTATTTATATTTATTTCATGGGAAGTGATATATTGTTGTTTTACTAATAGATTTGATGAGATTGACTTATTCCTAATAAATAATATATCAATTATCTAAATTTAAATTTTAGTTTGTTCTTGATACAAACACTCACACACTGAAAATTTGACATGAAAATACACATATAAAAGGCCTCAGGTTGCCATTAATTATGTATTTTAATATCCAAGTCATTGGAGCATAATAAGATGTATTGTGACAATAATTCGGCACGACATATAGTTTCAAATTCCGTGTTTCATGAGCGAACAAAATATATAGAAGTGAATTGTCACTTTATTAGAGAAAAGGTTCAAGCAAAAGAAATTGAAACACCATACGTAAAAAGTGAAGATCAACTCGCGGATATCTTCATCAAATGTTTCGATCCGAGTCCATTTGAGAAAATTACAAGCGAGCTAAGATTGTACAATCTATACATTCCTAGCTTGAGGGGGAGTGTTAAAATATAACGGCTAGTTTCAAATTTTATTTGTAATGGCTAGTTGTAGGGAATAGTGTCTTGTAATTAATATACTAAAAAATATTGTTTGTAATTAAATAGAATAGGAAATAGTGCAACGGCTAATTTTTTATTTTATTTTTATAAATAGAGATACATGTAAAGCTGAAAATAAGATTGCAATATAATTTGTTTTCTTAAGTCTCTTCTCTTCTCTCATCTTACAAAAATTAACAGGTTTGGATCTAAAGAGTTGGTGGGGCGAGATGAGCTGGACAAGGAATATTATAGTATCCGTTAGCACATGCGAAGGCAATGAGATCTGAACAAGTTGTTTCCTTGATTGATGAGATTTTAGTAGCTTTCTTGCAAGGCTGCAGCACTGTTAAAAAAAATTGGATAAAAAAATTCAGGACCCGACTAATTGTCCCCAAGCTTCAATCCCCGGATTATCCCCAAAAAAACTGTCATTTGACTTGCGCGAATACTGTAAAACGCTGCAACCAATACTGTAAATTCAACGACAGATCATGTATAATAAGAAGTTTAAAAGTCCAACAATCCAAGTTAGTTGGAAGTGGTCCCCAAGTTAGTTGCAAACAGTTAGCAACTTGCAAAGCCACTGTACTTCCGGTTGTACTTGAAAAATTGACGGCTTCTAGAAGGTTTCACAAACAAACCTAAAATTGTGCAAAATTAATTTTTTTGCATCAAATTTTATATTTTTATTTTATTTTTTTCGTATTTCTCTTTTTTGTTAAATTATTAATATTTGTATATCGATCTATATCATGTAAAATAAGGCTTACATACTGTAAAATTAGAAGATGTAAACTATAAAACTGACATATGTTAATAGCAAAATATAAAAATGACATATATTAATCACAGAATAACCTGACATACTGTAAAATAAGGCTTACATACTGTAAAATTAGCAGATGCAAACTATAAATTGACATATGATAATAGCAAAATATAAAACTGACATCATACTATAACATACTGTAAAATCATACTATAACATACTGTAACATCACACTGTTCACATCATACTATACATACTGTAACATCATACTATAACATACTGTAACATCATACTGTTCACAAGCACATCATCATAAAATTCAACAAAAAAAAATTCACAAGCACATCACTTCATCATGTTCACAAGCACATCATCATCATAAAATTCACTTCACTTCATTACCCTCTGGTGCACATTGTTCGGATGAGTGAGAAGTTTCATCGCCAGAACGACACGCTCTTTTGATATATCATCCTGCAAAAAAAAAAAAAAATAAGCAAGGTTAAATATTGGAGTTATGAACCATTATCAGATGCAAACAATCAAAGCAACATACTGCAAAATTGTTATATGTATCCTGCAAAATTGTTGATGTATCCTGTGAAATTTATCATGTCAAATTGCACATATGCTGTAATCTAAAATTGTTATATGTACCCTGTAAAATTGACCCATATATCCTGTAAAATGTTTAGATGTATCATCTCAAATTGCACATATGCTGTAATCTAAAATTGTTATATGTACCCTGTAAAATTGTCCCATATATCCTGTAAAATGTTTAGATGTATCCTGTAAAATTGCACATAAGCTGTAATCTAAAATTGTTATATGTACCCTGTAAAATTGTCACATATATCCTGTAACACTTTTAGATGTATCCTGTAAAAAGGCACATATGCTGTAAACTAAAGTGAATCACAGTAAAAGAATACTGTAACCAAAGTTAATCACAGTAAAACTAAACTGTCTAAATTATGTAACCTGTAAAATTGTGATATGTATCCTGTACAGTTGCACATCTGCTGTAAACTAAATCTAATCACAGTACAGTTGCACATAATTTGTATCCTGTGAAATTTATCATGTAAAATTACACATAAATTGCACATATACTATAAAATGTTAAAGTTAATAAAATTACCTGCGTGAAATTGATAGCGCTCTCGGTTATCAGGTTGTAGACATAGCGCAACACAAAAATCGCGCAGTCCTGCGAACCTTCTACCTGCTGAGGGCCATTCACTCGAGTAGTGTCGAGATTTTTCCAAGCCGTGTTAGCTGATAGAAAAAAGGATATCATCAAATTTCAGGCACACTACAAGTCATAATCCTGTAAATTAATTGCATACAACCTGTAAATTAACTGAAACTTTTTAAATAAAACACTCACAAGTCCTCCAGGCAAGGAACTCTCTCAGCCACTTGATCGTGTGCCAGTGGTACTCCAGATATCCATCTTCTCCACCAGCAGAGGTGTAGTAGTGAATCTTCACACCAGGAACATCGACAGCAATAACAACCCAATGTTTCTTCTTACATATCGGAACGAAGAGCCATTTGATCGTGTCAAATTGAGCGGTAAACAGCTGCGGAATGGCCCTGAGCGCTGCTCGTTCATCATAATCATGCATGATTATCTGCAATACACAAAAAACACAAAAATCAAAATATTAGTGAGGTATTTGAAAATTTAAAGTCTCAAAATTAAATTCATAATATACAAAAGTACAGCATAACTTACGGATGAATATGGAGAAATAAAAAACCATCCTGCCCTCACCGGAGTCTCAAATTGCATCACACCAAGGACCACATCGACAAGCTGCAAAATCAATCCATAATATGTAAACTTAGTTAATAAATACTGGAATTTTGAATTAGTACAACTGTTAAACAGATCCTGTAAACTTATTAAAGTGAATACTGTAAACTGTGTCACATATCCTGTAAAATTGTGGTATGTATCCTATAAAGTGCATCATGTTATAAAGAGCATCCATACTGTAAATTGTTACATTTATATCCTATAAAATTACTACATGAATCTTGTGAAAGCACTACATCAAAACTGCAGATTCAATCCATGAAATGAAAAATAAATAGAATGAAATTATTGCATGAAACCTGTAAAATAACAGATAAATACTCTAAAACTATTAAGTAAATAATGTAAAATATTGTACAAATCATACCTCACTGCTAACTGGCATGTCAGGATACATCAACTCTTTTATTGCTGTCAATCTGCAATGAAAGCCTCCTGGACTGTGGCGAAAAGCTTCTTCATTGTCTATGAGCCTCTTGTTCTTGACGTTGACCCACCAGTCATCAAGTATCATGATGACCTCACTTGATAACTTCTCCCTCTGTCCGTACCCAAATCTTTTTATAGGTGGAGGCTTTTCGGCATCTGGGTCACCTCCATCACAAAACAAAGAATTCTGATGACTCCATTGGGTAACATCATGATTGAAGTTAAGGGGTTTAGGATGTTTGTAACCGTCTATTAGATGAGGTACTAATCCTTCAATCTCTTGCCAATTTTGATCAGTGAGGTTGAATGGTGGTTCATACGACGGTTCAACCACAAAATCCTGAAGTTGATCTCTTAGTTTATCCTCACTTGTATTTTGTGACTTTGGCAGTATGACCCTTGGCCTCCTTTGCACCCCCCCCTTTGCCCTCCTTTGCACCCCCCTTTGCACATTCTGCTTTTTTGTTGGAGGTGGTTTTCTCCCCTTTCCTTTCAGCACTGCTTCTCGTTTTGATCCCTTCCTCGGTACTTTCGTTTTCTCCACAACTTCTGCAGTACTTTGAGATCCCTTGTCAGACCCTTTGCTGTTTTTGTTCAACTCCTCTTGCTTCTTCATCAACATCTCCTGTTTATGCTGAATTACTGTTTTTCTAGCAACATTGGAGAAAACCATAGTTGCTAGATCAATAATAATTTCTTGATCTTCATCGGTGACGCCCACCTGCTGACTTTTCGGGTTTTGTGCACCTTCTTGGCTACTCATGCTGTCCCGAATTTCAAATATTTGCTGTACAAGCTATTCAAATGAAAATAGTGAACATTGTAAAATGACCACATATATAATGTACAATAACAAAGTTATCAACTTAAACAACTACATAAATACTGTACCAAAATGCATCAATCATGTAAACTGTTGCATGTATCCTGTAAAATTTTATTAAAGTGAATACTGTAAAATGGTCAACATATCCTGTAAAATTGTTCTATATATCCTATAAGTTGAATACTTTAATAAATAGGATCCATACTGTAAACTTACAAGCTATATACTGTAAAATTAAGACATATATCCTTTAAAAATAATAAGTATATCCTATTAAGTACTGTACATAACCTTTACAACTGAGTAATACATCCTTTAACAAACTGCATCAATACTGTAAACTTATTAGATAAATACTGCATGTATCCTGTAACTATGATTCAAGAGAGTGAATACTGTAAAATATTGCACATATCCTGTAAAATGGTTTTATATATCCTATAAAATTGCATACTCTAATAAATTGGATCCATACTGTAAACTTACTAGATATACTGTAAAAATATTTAGTATATCCTATTAAGTACTGTACATAAACTATGTTACAACTGTGAAAAGTAATATAATTAATAAAAAACAATAAAACCTCATCTTCTCCTGCAACTTCTTCTGGAATGGTATTCAACCTTCCCTGTAGTGCATCCTAAAACAAATTGTATAAAAACCATCAGTCAATACTTTAAAACAGCTATGTGAATATTATAAAGAAAGTAAATGAATACTGGTAAAATAAGTATGTTACAAATGTAAAACATACTATAAATAAATAATAGAAAATAATATCAGAATAAAAACCTGCTCTGATTGCTCTGGACCCACTTTCGCACGGCGGACAATTTCTTCTTGTATTCTATCCAGAAAGGAGCCCCCCACATACGGCTGAAGCGACAAATTCTTCAATAAATTAAATAAACATTTTAAAATTACTGTATGTATAGTTGTATACTGTACAATCACACTATAAAACAACAATATGAATAATGTACAACTTTGAGGTCAATAAAACAAAATATCAGAATAAAAACCTGCTCAGCTGTGCTTGTAATATCAGAAAAAGATGGACGTCGAACAAAATTCTCTTCACTCTCTTCTGCACTTTCTACTATTACATCTTCTGCTCTGTCCTCAACATTCACTTCTTCTGACCCCAAATTCACTTCTTCTGACTCCAAAACATTCTCACTCTCCTCACCAACTTTCTTGACATCTTCTTTTTTTGCATCCTCTTGACCAACTTCCCTGTCATCTCCACTCTCCTCACTCTCCTCTTCGCTCTCCTCACTCTCCTCATGACTCTCCTCATTCTCCTCACCAACATGCTTGTCATGTTCTTCTCTTTCATCCTCTTCAGTCTCCTCTGCACTTTCTACTAGTACACGATCACTATCTACATCAGTTGGTTGACTCTGGCTCTGTGTAAGTCCCATGCACAGGCTAAATGAAGGTTGGCTTGAATCATGTGCTCTCTTTCTTCGCCTTTCATATTTTTTTTGAACTTGAGCTGAGGGACTGCTGTCAAAGTCCAACCTCTTCCTTTTACCTGCAGAATAGACAAAGTCAATCCAGTAAAACAAATATATGTATACTGTATAATAACAAACTGAATCCAGTAAAACAACATATGTATATTGTAAAATAACCAACTGAATCCAGTAAAACTTACATCGATCTTCGGGAGTCTTGTTCTCAGCAACCAACTTCTTCGCAGAATACCTCATGATAATTTCATCTGCAGCTTTTAATGATCTTCTCCATCACTTCAGGTTCAATATCGTCAAGTTTTGGAAAACTTGAAACAATGTACACAATCTTTGGATTAAGATCGTTGATGGAATCCCGCAGATATTGGCAGGGTACAACTCCAAATTTCATTAAAACTGGAGTGACTTCCAACAACATGTCGAAGGTTGGCGTATGACGAACACTTTGCAATTTTAGAGGATCACACACAAACTCCAAGTAATTGGCAGTGACAAAACCTTTCTCCTTCAAAGGTTCCTCTGCCATAAAAGGTTTCACTGGAGATTCTTGTATGTTTGAAGCTGAAATGCGAAACAGCTGCCTTTCAAAATTCGGCCTCTTGACTTTATTACATAACCCGTCGTACCAGTCCAGGTACCGGGGAATGTGTCCTGTCGAGCTTCTCATCTTCTCAAAGCCAGTTTGCTCATAAAACCACACCTGAAAAAAAATAAAAAAGTCAAACAAATTGTTATATATATCCTATGATTAACCAATGTGAATACTATAAACCTACTGTATGAATCCTGTAAAATTAAATATATATCCTATGAATTACATCCAGAAACTAAACTGCAACCATACTGTAAACTCATCATGTAAATACTGTAAAATGGTTCCATGTATCCTGTAAAACTGTGAAATATATGCTATAAGGCACTGTACATAACCAATGTGAATACTATAAACCTACTGTATGAATCCTGTAAAATTAAGATATATATCCTATGAATTACATCCTGAAACTAAACTGCACCCATACTGTAAACTCATCATGTAAATACTGTAAAATGGTTGCATGTATCCTGTAAAACTGTGACATATATCCTATCAGGCACTGTACATAACCAATGTGAATACTATAAACCTACTGTATGAATCCTGTAAAATTAAGATATATATCCTATGAATTACATCCTGAAACTAAACTGCACCCATACTGTAAACTCATCATGTAAATACTGTAAAATGGTTGCATGTATCCTGTAAAACTGTGAAATATATCCTATCAGGCACTGTACATAACCAATGTGAATACTATAAACCTACTGTATGAATCCTGTAAAATTAAGATATATATCCTATGAATTACATCTTGAAACTAAACTGCACCCATACTGTAAGCTCATCATGTAAATACTGTAAAATGGTTGCATGTATCCTGTAAAACTGTGAAATATATCCTATCAGGCACTGTACATAACCAATGTGAATACTATAAACCTACTGTATGAATCCTGTAAAATTAAGATATATATCCTATGAATTACATCCTGAAACTAAACTGCACCCATACTGTAAACTCATCATGTAAATACTGTAAAATGGTTGCATGTATCCTGTAAAACTGTGAAATATATCCTATAAGGCACTGTATATAACCAATGTGAATACTATAAACCTACTGTATGAATCCTGTAAAATTAAGATATATATCCTATAAAATTAGTGTATCAAAATTATAATTATATATTTGCAAAAAAACTTACAATTAGTGCCAGTGAACAGCCTGGCAGGTAGCCACTTTCCCTCACTGATGTCTGCGTCTGGCTTTCTGGTTCGTCATCTGTCATGTCAACATCTGACTTATCTTGAAGTTTGCACCATATGGCAGCATTCGCAATGTGGGTATGCAGCATGTTATAAACTGCTGCACCCTAGTTGTATTTTGGCAAATGTTCAAGACGCTCGGCGTACCTGAAAAAGGTTGAGGTATACTATATTAGAATTAATTCAAAATATTATATAAGATATCAACTTCCATATTAATTCTGCGTACCTGAACAGATGCAGAGGGACACTCCCAGCAGTGTTTGGGAACAGAATTGTTGTAAACAAATACAACACCAAGAGAGAAACCACATCTCTTGGTGTTGATGCCTCACTGTCTAGAAGTTGAACAATCACTTTTTCCAGCTCCTGCCTCCTGATTTGGGATTTTCTCCCAAAATACTTCTCACGAAGAAGTGACGTTGAATTCCTTACCTGACTTAGGTCAACAACGTCACCCTTCGACGGCAGACAAATGAAGTGTGATACACTTCCAGAGGTGAAGTACAGTTTTTTCTCTTGAAAAACAAAATAACCGTGGTCATTGTCATATTTTGTTAAAATGGTATGCAATATCGCATTGGACACTTGCAATTTTTTGAGAATTACAAAAAGATAGAGGAAGGGTGTGGAAAACAGGAGCTGGCGATGTTCCACGGTCAATTTGTGAAAAACTTGACCGTGGATAAATGTCATGGCAACGTCAACAACACATTTGTTGGTGACTATGCCATATCTATCCAATTTCTTGGCTGCAAAACAAAAACAAAGTTGTATTGAGATAAATAATGTAAACTTACTAGATCAATACTGTAAACTTAGTAGATAAATACTGGACTTTTAGATCAATACTGTATGCTGTAACTATTATGAACAAAGTGAATACTGTAAAATGGTCAACATATCCTGTAAAATTGTTCTATATATCCTATAAGTTGAATACTTTAATAAATAGGATCCATACTGTAAACTTACAAGCTATATACTGTAAAATTAACACATATATACTGTAAACTTAAAAGATAAATACTGGACTTTTAGATCAATACTGTATGCTGTAACTATAATGAACAAAGTGAATACTGTAAAATGGTCAACATATCCTGTAAAATTGTTCTATATATCCTATAAGTTGAATACTTAAATAAATAGGATCCATACTGTAAACTTACTAGCTATATACTGTAAAATTAAGACATATATCCTTTAAAAATAATAAGTATATCCTATTAAGTACTGTACATAACCTTTACAACTGAGTAATACAACCTTTAACAAACTGCTAAACTTACTGGTAAGCATATCCTGTAACTATTAATAATCAAAATAAATACTGTAAAATGTAGCACATATCCTGTAAAATAGTTATGTGTATTCTATAAATTGCATCCTCTAATACAACTGTTAAACAGATTTACTGTTAAATTACTAACAAATGATGTAAGCACAAACTGTGAATAATCTTTTAAAGAAAAATAAGAAGCAATACCTTGTTGAACCTGAGAATCCTTACTGACAGCATCTTTACCCTTCCCAGTCTTCATTCTCTTTGGTGCATCTGAGAAAAAATTTAGAGTTTGTTTACTATACTGTGAAATAACTCTGACAATAATGTGAAATTACCAATGATAATGTAAAATAACACTACTGAACAGATCCTGTAAATATGATTAACCAAAGTTAATACTGTAAACTGTTGCACATATGCTGTACAAATGTTATAAATAACCTATAAATTGCATGCTGTAATAAAATTTGCATACATACTGTAAACTTTTTGCATATATCCTTTACAACTCACTTATACCTAACCTTTACAACTCACTAATACATAACCTTTGCAGATTTACCCTTTCCTTTATTTGAATGTTTCATTTGATCTGTAAAAAAATAATATCACAAAACCTGACAAAACTATACTGCATACTGTAAAGAATAACACTTACCTTTGGACTGCTTACTAGCAAATCTTGGAGAAGAACGAGTTCCTTTCTCCGATGCATCTGAAAAAGAAATTTTCATTAAACATTAGATCAAAAAATCTGTGTATTAGTATGAAAATAACAGATTGAAAAAGCAAAATCTGAGAAATACTGTAACCCTAACAAATCAATACTGTGAAATACCAAATCAATACTTTAAAATATCAGTGTATTAGTATAAAACTAAAAGATCAAAAAAACAAAATCTGAGAAATACTGTAACCCTAACAAATCAATACTTTAAAATTAACAAATGGAAACTTGAAATTAACAAGTGTAGCGATTTAAATAACAATTTCTCCCATTTCACTAACAAACTGATGAAAATAAAGACAAAGCGATTTAAATATCAGTGCATTACTGTAAAATATCAGTGCATTACTGTAAAATATCAGATCCAGTGGCGATAGATATCTCAAAATCTCAAAATATCAGATTCAGTAGGGAAATAGAGTAAAATAAAGTAAAATATCTCAAAATCTGATGAAAATAAAGTAAAATCTCACAACCTTTCGCTGTTTTCTTCATTTTCTTCAAATCGCGAAGTGAGATAGAAATCAGATCCAGTGACAGTAGCGAGAAATCAGTAGGGATAGAGGGAAATGGCGATCCACTGGGGATGGATTGACACCGAGAGAGTGAGAGAGTGATAATCGCTAAGTCGGCACCGAGAGAGATTTTGCGACAGACAGAGATTTTGCGAGAGCGTGAGAGAGTGAGAGAGAGAGAGAGTAGGGTTTAGACGAGGTTTTGTCGGACGGGCTTTAGTCGGACTCCAGTCGAGGTTTAGTCGAACTCCAGTCGGAAAATGACGCAACGGTTCATATATATATAACAGAGTGTTATATAGTTTTAGTTAGGGTGATATAGTTAGATCATATGAAATGGTGCGAATGAAATGGCGCAAAGTATCACTTCTGGTGTTTAAATTCTAATAAATTGGGGACCACAATACTAATCGTCTCCATTTGAAACTGAACTTGACAGAACTGTAGACAAATTCATTCAATAAGAATACTGTAAATTAAGTAAATAAATCTTGTAATTTAATTCTATAAAAGTTATAAAACATTCCCATTTATTGATTCCACCAATTTATATGATGAATAATCTTGTAATTTAATTCTATAAAAGTTATACAACCTATTTATTAATTTATATTATGAATCATTTTACTTTTAACAATGAAATCTGAAAATAATTTATTTTCACCAATAAGAAAACTGTAAATTATTCCAATAAATCTTGTAATTTATTCTATAAAAATTATAAAACATTGCAATATATTAATTGCACCAATTTATGTTATTAATCATTTTAGCAGCATACAATTAGTGGGTTTATAATATAAACATAGTTGGTTTACAGTATTGACATAATGACTATAGCTGCTTTAATAAATTATTCAATAAGAAAACTGTAAATTATTCCAACAAATCTTGTAAATTTATTCTATAAAACTTATAAAACATTCCAATTTATTAATTGCACCAATTTATGTTATTAATCATTTTTACTTTTAACAATGAAATCTGAATTAATTTATTTTCAACAATGCAAACAAATAATCTAAATCAACAACTAAATTGCCAGTTGCAAACATATAATTTTGTACATCCAACAATGTTAAAAAAACAAACAAATGTATTTACAAACATCTCACTGGAAAAAAAAATCTTAAAAATTACATTTTTTTCTCATAAAAATTATATTACTCCCTTATATCTTCAAAAAATTATTTATTGCCTACTATTTATTCCCTACTATTGATTGTGTGCGATTCTTCTTCACATTTACATCCATCGGGTTCTTATAAGCATGTTTCGGTGGTCGTCCCTTTCTTTTTGATTTCTGCGGTGGCAATATATTTATCAATGGTGCAGAATTTAGTACTTCATTGGCAGTGGTATTCACTTCTTCATGATTACTTGACGAAGGATGCAAAAGAATTTGCTCACCTGTAATAATAATACTGTAAATATAAGAGACTAATGTGGTAAAATCTTTCAATAAACAACACAATATATACAAGATATGTGATACCTCTACCAATAGAACCAGGCATTGACTCCCCATTTCTTTCATGAATTACAGCTTGATTTGTACCAAGTCTAGCAATGAGTGCATCCCAATCATGAGTGATTGGATCACCTAATATAACAAGTAAATTATTATGAAGAAGATTAAATATGCCAACAACAAGCCAAAATGCAATTGTTTCAATCCTGTAAATTACTTGCACAAATCCTGTAAATTACTTCCACAAATGTTGTAAACAAGACAGGACAATACTTCAAAACTTTCAACAAATACAATAACATCGTACAATTAATACTGACAAAACATGTTAACAACTATACAAATTAATTACAGTATTACCTCTTCCTGTAGTTGTGCCAGTTGAAGTTACATCACAATTTGTTTGACCAATTACCGCCTGGCCTGTCAAAATAATTACAGTGATGTGCATCCTGTAAATTACTTCTACAAATACTGTAAAAAACTTAATACAATACTTTAAAAGATTCTTGCAATACCTTTCCCTCTACCTCTGGCTCGTTTTCTGGGGACTGTTGAACCATCACAGACTTCTTCTCTTGATGCACCACTTCCCCTCCCTCTAGAAGCCCTTCCTCCAGATCCACCATTATCAATTGCACTTGTACCATCTACAACCTGTTCAACATCTCCTGAAACAAATAAAAATGAAATAAGGAACATAATAAAGAAGTGCAATACCAAACAATTAAAAAATTATTTTTTGCAATATTCAAAAGTAAACCTTTTAGTCTGTTTAGAAGATCTTCTAGTCCATTGAGAACTTTATTTTCATTGTCATCACTGACACAACCAAAGTTGAGGAAATCTTCAACTATTGGATTCATCTTCCTTGTCAGATCATACCTCCTGCAAGAAATTGAAACATGATTTCACATAAGAATACAAAACCACATGAACACCAATACTGTAAAAATAGTAAGTAAATCCTTCAAAATTTCAGTTGTTACCTATTAATTTCAACACTGCCACCATCAGGACATGCAGCAGGAATCAAATCGAATCGAATTTTGTCCTTCCTCCATCGATCAAGCAAGTACTTATCATTAAGATGCAATTGTTTCTCATGCTTCAAAACCATGATCGAGTGAGCGCAAACAATACCAGAAGACTCAAATTTTTTGCAAATACAAAAAACTTCTTTCAGCTGATCCTTGTACTGTACCTCAAAGATATTTCCAAAAATATCTTGAACTTCATAAACCTTTGTAGAGTCTTCCAGTTGCAGTTTAAAAACACAAGTTAAATTAACAGATTGTCTAACCTCATGTTGAAACCTATAGAATATCGTATTCGTGTATAAACTACAAAATTGTTTCTCAAATTCTAAATCAGAAATCAACACGGGTGTTGTGGTCTTGTCCTTATGGTCCATAAAATGCTCTCTCTCCCAAATCCTACTCAAACCAGACTCAAAATTGACCACGAATTCAGCCAGTGTTGCCTTAGACCGGAGATAATTATCAAAAAAGGCATTCATACTCTCAACCCTTTGGGTGGTATTCATACCAGCCCAAAATCTGTCATTCAAAAAAACTGGCACCCATTTACGCCTCTGTCTGAATATACTTTTAAACCACGGTGCATCTTCGTACCCAATTTCCACCATCAGCTTCCTCCAATTTTCTTCAAAATCCAATGGAGTTTTGGCTTCGTATACTGTTGCCTTAACCAAATAGGTTAAAGCCTCCTTATCATCTTGCCCACCGAATTTACTCGGTAATTTATGAAGAATGTGCCAAGCACAGTACCTATTTGGTGGAGGAAATAGTATCTAATCAGTAAAACCAGACATTCAGCTAACAAGACAACTGTGAAAACAATTGGATATATCCTGTAAATTAATGCCTATATAGGGTAAAACTATTCACCATATCATGTAAAAACAATAAAAGAAAACAAAATGCATCAATCCTATAAACTGCTGCACATATCCTGTAAAAAAGTTAAGTATATCCTATGAACTACTGTACATAACATCCAAACTTGATTCCTATATCCTGTCAAACAATGTACATATCCTGTAAACCTCTTAGATAAATATTGCAAATATAAACCACTGAAAGCATTACCTATGGACAGTGTCATCTCCCAAAACATGACGAACGCCTTTCTCAATACTTGGGCACTGATCTGTCAGGATACCGCCAGGCTTGACACCGTTCATGCAAGCTACGAATTTCTCCATGCACCATTTATAGTCCTCCTCAGTCTCTCTTCCAAGTAGAGCACAAGCGAAAATTACTGTCTGCCAGTGATGGTTGACACCAACAAACAGAACAAGCGCCATATCATACCTGGAAAACAATTTTTAATATTCGGTAAAATCAGATATTCAGATAACAAGAGATATGTGAAGACAAATGCATACATCCTGTAACTAAAGAATATATAATGTAAAAATACAGTACATATGATGTAAAACAGAATACAAGAAAAACAATGCATAGATCATGTAAGCTGTTGCACCTATCCTGTAAAATTGTTAAATATATACTGCAAAATATTGTGCATACCCTTTGAACTTGATTCATATATCCTGTAAAAGCAATTATATATCCTGTACAACAATTAGATAAATACTGGAAAATTGATATCAATAAAAATTACCTATTTGTAAGGTATGTGGCATCCATAACAACGACATCATGATAATATTTGTAGGCTGCACGACCTCGTCCATCGGCCCAGAAAATATTCCATAAATGAGCATCATTTGTATGCTTGTATGTATACCAGAAATTTGAATCATACAGCTGCTTCTTCTCGAAATAATCCGCTAATAAATTAGCATCATGCCCACCAAGAGCCCTCAATTTGCCCCTCTTATAATTATCAATGTGGTTTCGAGCATCCTTTCGTGTAAAAGTTCCCTTAAAATACCCACCAGCCATCTTTAACACCAGCTCAATGTTATTTGCTGGCGACAACCCTTGATCTGAGTTAAATTCGAGCATATCCTTGAATCTCTTTGGAATATACCGATAACCCGGAATGAGAAAGGATGAACCGGGAGTCAGTTCATGGTTATGCTCCAGAAACAACTTGTCTACTCTCCAAGATCCAGTCAACTGAGAATATTTAATCTTCAAGAAAACCTTACAGTTTGAGTTTCCAGAAGGCCTCCGCCTCTCTGGAAAAGGCTCTCCTTCTTCCACTTTTTCACGTTTTTCTCTGAACTTAGTGCATTCAAATCTGAAATCAACCACATTCCCCCCCTTCTTGTGAAATGTCCTCTTGCACACACCAAAACCAGTCTGAAAACCATAAAGTTTCCAGAAATCGTACGCTTCCTCAATAGAATCAAAATCATCCCCAACAACAGGAGCACTAACTATCTGGTTTTCAGCAACTTCTAACTCTCCTGATCGCTGTCTTACTGTATCTAAAATTACATTCGGTTCTGGTTCTACATTCAAATCAAATTGATGAATCTCAGATTCTCCTGACCCCTCTCTTACTTCTGGTTCTACTTCTGCATTCAAAATCTCAGGTTGTACATTCAAATCCCATTCACGTACAACTCTATCTTCTACAACTTGATCAACTTGAAGAACACTAGCTACAGAAATATCACTTCCCAGATCTTCATTTAAGTCAAAATCCATTGCATACAAACTGTAAATATGAATCATAAACAATGTAAGACACCACAACAATTGGATAAGTCAAATATTCCAGATAACAACAGATCTGTGAAAACAATTGGACATATACTGTAAAATAATACCTCTATCATGTAAAACTGTTAAATATATCCTATAAAGTAATTTCCTTCATCATATTACTTATACCATGTAAAAAACAACAAACTAAAAAGTATTACTAGATCCTGTAAACTGTTGCATATCCTGTAAAACTATTAAATATATCCTATAAAGTACTGTACATAACTTTTACAACTGATCAATATATCCTGTAATAAAATCCATCCATACATTAAAGTTAATAGATAAATACTGGAATTTTAAACAAGTACATATATCCTATGATTTACTGTCAAACTGTAAATCTATTGCATGAATCCTGTAAAATTGTACCTATATCCTGTAAATCTACTGCATGCATCCTGTAAAATAATAACTACAACCTGTAAATGTATTGCATGAATCCTATAAAATAATACATACAACCTGTAAATGTATTCCATGAATCCTGTAAATTACTAAATAACTACTGCTGGCATTAAATCAGAATCGAAAGTGAATCCTAAACAAAACAATCGTGTAAAATAATAAATACAACCTGTAAATATATTCCATCAATCCTGTAAAATAAAATCATTAAATAACTCACCGAATTTAAAGTTCACTGCTAGCCTTCAATCCAAATCGACTCTGATGAATTCGAACGTGAAATCGAATACTGTGAAACAAAATACAGAATGAATCAAACAACTGAAAAAAAACGATATTAAGACAACGATCGGTGTAATTTTGATTTCAACAAAAGAAACGAGATCGGGAATTCAATTCAAATAAAAAAAAATGAAATTAACAAAACGATCGGTGTAATTTTGATCAGCAAAGAACTCACTCAAATTGTACATCGATTTCTTCGCCTGAAGCTTCCGTCGCCTGAAGCTTGATCCGTCGCCTGAAGCTTGATCCGTCGCCTGAAGACTCCGTCGTTTGCCTGAAGATTCCGTCGCCGTGATACTTTGCTCTCGGCGAGGTTCCGTCGTACGCCTGAAGGCTTCCGCCTGAAGGCTATCGCTCTCGCCACAAAATCGCCACAAAATCGCCACGAGATCGGAACAGAAAAGGAAGAAGAGATCGCGAACAGAAAAGGAAATTCAAAAAAAAGGAAATATGCGGGGAAAACGGGTTTTAAATGACGTTATTGTGGGGACCACAATTACCGTTAACCACGGTTTAAATCAGTTGGAACCCTATCCGAATAGTTTGGGGATAATCCGGGGATGAGTCCGTGGGTATAGAAACCTTTTCTCTTTTAATAGAGATATTATTTTAAGCGGTTGGTAGCTTGTTTGAATTTTGCAAATGACGATAATAACGTGAAACGTGATAAAGGCATTTAAGCCTTCCTCTTATAAAATTTACGGTCATAAATTGACTTCATAAATTAAATCAAAACAACACACGACATCGAAAAAGTAAACAGTACTCTTCTAAATTTGTTTAACGATTTGATTTTAGTTAAACTATCTAGAAAAGTAAGGCTTTTATATAAATAAAAAAGTTTTTATAACTGCTAGATGTGGTCACAATGTTAAAAAAAAAAGCAAAGTTTTCATAAATTTAGGTTAAAAGATAATAAAAAATACAAATTATAAAATATATAAAGACAAAATAAATAAATAAACTAAATTTCAATGGAGCTGTTCGGCAACAAGCGATTAAGAGTGAAGGATTAAGAGTTTAAGGAGCGCTAAGGAACCGATGTTCGGTTGTCTTAATTCATGGGTGAAAGCTAAGAACGATAAATGAAGGGTATAGATGCCTTAAGGTCCGGCAGAGGATTAAAATCCGGGCAAAAAGAGACTAAAAGAGGTGATTTTAATCAGTACTAAAAAACCAGTGTTCCGCAGAATTAAGCAGCTAAGGAAGCTAAATGAAACAAATTAAGCTTAATCCCTTATTGTCAAACAACTCCAACAAAAAAATACCTGATGTGATGTTACCTATTTGCTCACATCATCCTTTTCAATTGATATTACCTATTGCCCCAAAATAAACTACTATTTCAAATCAAACTGTCTAATTAAATTAACGAATCAGATTCACATAATTAACGAATCAGATTCACATAATTAAATTAAGGAAGCTAAATGAAACAAATTAAGCTTAATCCCTTATTGTCAAACAACTCCAACAGAAAATGTGATGTTACCTATTTGCTCACATCATCTTTTCGGATTGATATTACCTATTTCCCCAAAATAAATTACTATTTCAAATCAGACTGTCTAATTAAAATAACGAATCAGATTCACATAATTTTTTTTCTTTTTGAATTTAAACTATATTGATCATGTTCGTTCGTATTAGTGGGAATTTCATGTATCTCTGCAAAATGTTCAATATTACGTATTAGGGAGCATGGAAGTATAGCATTAATTTATTTTAATTCTCATAAGAATAAAATGGGAATTATAAATTTAGAAGGGTGATAAATTTTTAATTAACGAAAAAGTTGATAAATTGAATAAATATGTGAGTTTTTATAATTTTTTTGAGAGTAAGATGGCGATTTGTCATCTTACGGATTTTCATAGATAAAACAGTATTACACAAGGTTTTATAATTTTGAAGGACAAATATGATATTGTAAATTTTTGAGGGGACAAACGTAACATTACATGAAAAATATTTTTTTTTGAGGAAAATTACATGAAAAATATTTTGAAATCCCCCCTTGAAATAGTAAGAGATTTCTTTTTAGAACTTGACCGACACGGAAATCCACCGACCTCATGGAACCCATGGCGCATTTGCTAGTATTGTCCAGAACTTGACTTTTTTTTTTTTCCCTTCGAGTGCAAAAATTCCAGCCTCCAGCCTCCTGATACGCGGAACGCGTATCCTCTCCATTAACTCAAAAAGAAATCTTTTGAGTTAATGAATTTGAACCGTCTGATTTTAAACAGAGTCAATCCGGTTTCTGACTATAATTTAAAAATATTTTTAATATTCGTATGTATCTAGTTTGCATGAATCTTAAGACAGAACGGATGGTCTCATTAACTCAAAAGATTCCTTTTTAAGTTAATGCAGAGGATACGAATTCCTGATACTCGGTGCTAGCTGTTAATTCTTAACATTAAATATGAAGAGAAGAAATCCAACCGGACGAAGTCTTTCCTTACAAACATTTAATTTAAACTAAAACCCAATACGTTCGGAAGCTAATTTTAAAGGAAGTATAATTTTAAAAGAGGCTGAAAGCCCATTCCATTGCAGTATATTTTTTTTTAATCTAATTAACTATTCAATTGCTACCAATTATACAAATTAGCTCAAATCTAAGCTGTCAAGGAGGTTGCCAGGACGGCTTGGCAAGCAAGCTACCTGGTATATAGTTATTTTTCTTCTTTCTTTTTTAAATAAAATAAAAGGAACTAAAGTTGGTTACTCTTTTTCAAGTACAATAATATTAATTTTTAGAATAAAGTTAGCGTGGACTGTGCTCACCACTTCAAAATCTATAGAATTGGTTTCAAACAACGAATTTAAACCGCTAAAACCAATATACTTTACCAGTGATGCATTTACATGGAAAAATTTTAAAATTTTAAAATTTATTTAGTACAAAGTCAAGCGGTAAAGAAAAATGAAGATTTATGAGTTATTTTAATACATTTATTTTTCATTATTTTTGTACCGCTTGACTTTATACTAAATGAAATTAAAAATTTGAAAATTTTGCATGTACACACATAACTAGTAGATTGAGTTCAACAATTTGAATTCGTCGTTTGAAATCAATCCGATAGATTTTAGAGCTAAACTCACCAAGACTTCTTGGCAAGTATAATGCACGCTAGCTTTACTCTAATTTTTAATATAATTAAATTGACAAATCTTTTTTTATTTATAAAGGCATCAATACATTTATTTACTCTAATATTTTTATCTATCTTTTTTTATCTTTTTTTATTTCATATTTATTTATAAAGGCATCAATACATTTTAAGATATTTTTTATTTTTTTCTATTTATCCATAAAATTAAATCGACAAATCAACTATAGTTTAAAAACTTCAAACCTTTATTTAGGTGCGATTTAATTTTTTCCTTTCTAAAATCGTTTATTTTCTTCTAAAAAAGGAATTTAAAAACTTCAAACCTATTATTTTAAAACCGTATCTTAAAAACTTCAAAATTATTATTTAGTGTATTTGTAACAATTTGACTGTTGTTAATCGGTTATTAAGACTATTTTTTACAACACTGACCGTAATTACTAATTTCAGTTTTCGAACATTGAAGTACTAATTTCAGTCATATTATAAAACAAGTAAATTTGTTAAATTACTAATTAGTTTATAATTTATAATCCGCGTATGATATATACAGACACGCATAACTGAGAAAAGACACCCGTCAGATGCAAATAGAACTGTTTTGATCGATATGACCTGGTAATTTTGGCAATGCCAAAAAAAAAAAAATACAATTTTTGGTCATTAAAACTAATTTAGTGTCAGTGACAGGTGTCGCGGCCAGAATCAAAATTCACTGGTGCACCTTCACACGCGTGTACACCTACTGCCCCTCTGCTTTTTCTCACGAATTAATAAAACAAAACTATAAAATGCCTCACCTGCTCTTCCCATTCCCAGTTCCGAGTTCCCACCTCCTTAAATTAAAAAAATCTTTAGTTCTTTACCAAAAAGAAATCTCCGCTCTTTAGTTTCCACTTCCCTTTTTCTTTTCTAAATCCCTTACGCTTCTCTTCTTCTCTCTTGTAATTCCCTTCATATATTCCCGGAATCTTCTCTCCCATACAATCACCGTGTCTATACCCTTCCTCTTAGTTTCATTCCCCAGTAAAGAGGTACTACGAAGTGCGAACGCCATGTGTGTAGACGATTTGGAGAAGGCCACAGAGAGGGTTGAAAGGCTCGACTTTTGCGAGACTCAAGCTGAGAAACCACCTGAATTTGCCAAATCAAGTGTAAAGTTCTCTTCTTTCCTATCGTAATACTGAATTATTCCAATTATGTTTTAGTTTTGGTTGCGTCGGTCTTTTTTGACCTGTTCAAAGGACTTCTGTTGGGTTTACCTTTTTTAGTTTGGGAAGGTGATTCTGTTAGCAATTTTGTATTGCCAATCCAAGTGGAATTTCGCATCTATTGTTGCAATATTACTTTGCTTGGATTGGAGAAACTGTTAGCGAAATTTAGTTTGATTGCATGTAAGAAACAGTTGAAGCTGCCTGTCTGGTTATGTCACTTATGTGAGAAAGAATAGGGGAATTTAGGTGCTTTTCACACTGTTAGGTTACCAAGTCTCTTTAAAAACTTTTGATGTCCTTATCTCTGTTCCTTAGCTTCTCTTTTTATCTATCTTTCTTTCAAAAAATTAATGTTCTCACCTATTTCTTTGACTAATGCTATTCTTCAGAATTCACAGATGGAGAAAGTGTCCGAGGACACCGCTATGACAGATTTCAAACAAAATAGCCAAATTACAAGTTTTGAACCAAGAATTAGATCAGGCGAGTGGTCAGATATCGGCAGCCGCCAGTACATGGAAGATACACATGTGTGCATCTCTGACCTAGCGAAGAACTATGGCTACAACTCGATTATGGAGGAAACCATTTCCTTTTATGGGGTAACCTTCTGCTTTCCATACCACATTCCCAATTTTGCACAAATTTAAACCTTCTTTATGCTAATTGTGAGTAGCATTGACTTTTACATACTAGCTACTATCACTAACTGTTGACATTGAAGTTGAGTCGATCAAATTTACTCAATTGAACCACAGTTCATGACTGTAGATCAATTAATTACTCATCTCACTGATACTCAGAACTTACTATAAAAAAATTACTTTACTAATTTTTTTTATACTATTTTTGTGAACCCGGACTTGGAAATGATGAAGCTCATTAAATGGAAGAGCAAAATTGTTTTGAATTTATGGAAGAACCACTTCCATAAATGATAATTAATTAATTTTCTAAAATATTATTAGGTGTTTGATGGACATGGAGGAAAAGATGCAGCCCTTTTTGTTCGTGACAACTTGCCAAGGGTAATAGTGGAAGATGCTGATTTTCCTCTCAAGCTGGAGAAGGTCGTAACCAGATCATTTGTGCAAATTGACAACCAATTTGCTGAAACATGTTCTCTTCAATCAGCGCTTTCTTCTGGCACAACTGCACTCACTGCAATGATTTTTGGAAGGTTTGTAATTACCCTCCTATTCTGGAGCAACACCAAATTCATAATGTCAAATATTGTATATTGACCTGAATACCGTGCATTTCAAAACTGTCAAATATTGTAAATGTGAAATGTCATTCATTTCAACAAAATATTGTCTGGAAACTGGCATTATTTTTAAGCGGATCAAACGCCCCCTTTGCAATGTTATTATTTTTAAGATGGTGTTTGCCAAAGAAATCAATAGACAATGAGAATGCATGATTTTATGCTTGGAGGTTCATATGACATTTTGTTATATATGTCATACATGATGCTTATGCATTTCTTATGGCTATATGTGGAATTTTAGAATAGAAATTTCCATGGATTGAATTCCCTAGGAACCTATTGACTAATTCAATTATAATTTGTACTGATTTTGCACGCCTCAGATCCCATCCTTTATTTGATATATATTTAATACATTTTTCTTTCTTTCTTTTCAGATCTCTTCTCGTAGCTAATGCTGGCGACTGTCGGGCTGTACTCTCCCGATATGGCTCCGCAGTTGAGATGTCACGTGACCACCGCCCATGTTGCACCTGTGAGCGCAAGCGTGTCGAGTCCCTCGGTGGCTATGTTGATATTGACGGGTACCTCAATGGGCAATTGGCTATAACCCGTGCTCTCGGCGACTGGCACTTGGAAGGCATGAAAAACCAAAACCAAGCCGACTCTTCTGTTGGGCCCAGTCCCGGCCCTTTAAGCGCTGAACCCGAGCTCAAATTAATAACCCTTACAAAAGAAGACGAGTTCTTAATAATTGCATGTGATGGGATTTGGGATGTCTTCTCAAATCAAAATGCTGTGGATTTCATCAGGCGAAGGTTGCAAGAGCATAATGACGTGAAGCTCTGTTGTAAGGAGTTTGTGGAGGAGGCAATCAGGCTGGGTGCAACTGATAATCTCACTGCAGTTTTGGTCTGCTTTCATTTGGAACCGCCGCCCGTTTTGCGGGTGCGTAGGAGCGGTCGGGTTATGAGGAGCATCTCGGCTGAGGGTTTGCACAGTCTCCGACTACTATTGGAAGGAAATTGAAAGGTTCCGAGTCTTTCTGATCAAGCGGTTATTGTAAGTAGATGTGAGGTGCTGTTTTGAAGCTATGCTGTGATTTTGTCATCTTTTGTTACACAATAAAATAAGGCTGGTAGCCAAATAGAATTAATTGGGGTTCCTCTCTGGAGGAATACTTGTAAATAATCAGTTGAAGATGTAAAAGATAGAGGGTACTAGTACTAGGTTGTTCAGCCAGGTGCTTTTTGAGCTTAGTGCTGTGATTTCACATTTTTAACACTGTACTAAATAAAAAAAATGTCCCTTTGTCTGTCTTATAATGCAAGAGTCATTTTTGAACTCTTTGAATTTACTATGTTTTAATTTACAGTGCGGTAAAAAATCTTGTCCGCTTGGGAGAATTGCTTTGCTCGCTCCAGCTCTCTCCGTCCCCTGTGCAAGGTGCAAGAAAACCTCCACCTCTGGTTGTCTTGAGACAGATATTAGGCATCCACCCTCTTATTTATCTTGTGTTGGAGTGGATAGATTTGAATCCTGTGTTGGATAGTATGGATGCATCTGGTTCTAATTCTACTTTTTCCTCTTATCCGTAACAGCACATATTCTGGTACCATATAGATTTGGAATTCAGATGCAGTACAATACCTGACCGCATAGAATGGGATCTGAGTTGTCCATTTTTATCTGGCATGAATCTGAACCCTTGTATTGCAAATAGGCACCGAATTGAATTGATGTGGTCTGGGCGTCTGGCTGTGAGTATTCTATACGGTTAGGGATCATACGGTGATATTCATAGATTGGGTGGTTTTGGGGACGCACCCCGGGGAGAAACCGCGGGGGAGGGGGAGCCGCTACTGGGAGCTGGATCTGAATCGGGGGAGGTCTGCTTTGAGATTCGTGTCAAGTTTAAAGAACGATCTGGATTTATTACTTGCACCTCAAATACCCTGGGGGGGGGGGGGGGGGGGGGGGGGGGGGGGGGGGGGGGGGGTGGGATGTGAATAGAGAAGATAGATTCCAAAATCAAAAGAGCAATTGGTGTAGAAAAAAAAACCAATTGGATTGAAAGGGAAGGGAGTTTTTTTTTTTCCTATTAATAGGGTTTAATAGAGCTGGCTTTCTCGTTTCTTTTCTGGAGTATCTAGCTACCTAGTAATATTATGTATACAGTATACATAATAGATAAAAAACACTTGACACAAGTTTTTAGTTTTAATCATATGTTGACAGTTTGCCTTCATAAGAATTCGAATTAAGACCTCATAGATTTATACTTCTTTACTCCAATGATTCAGTTCTGCAATCTTTGTTCGAAATTTGATTGAGATATTTAAATTTGAAAAGCTTGTATCTTTTATCTTTATTTCAGATGAAAACATGTATTATATTGCCATATTTTCCATACCTTTTGGGCCACAGATAATCTGCTTGAGTGCGTAAGCTATTCATGTTAAAACGGAAATAAATCCACTGTTGTTCCGATCTTGGGATCGTTCAAATTTTTCTATGCATGAGTTTCAATGAAATTTTTTTCATTCACGAATCTCAACAAAGATCAACGGTTGAAATAGAAATAACAGGTTGCTGTTATTCCAAACATCAGATTTATTTCCTTTAAAACATGGGGGCTATATTTTTTTTTTTTTTTTTTTTATGAAAAATAGGGATCTAGCTCATATTCAATTGAGATAAAATGGGGGCTATATTTCTAATTACATGGACTGTTGCGGCGAGGCATCTGGGTCGGATAATTAAGAACGTTGGAATTTGATCAAACAACCCATTTCTTGTTGATCTGGACCTTCGGATTACTAAGATGATGTTGATCTACACTTCGTTTTTTGTTATTAATTGGAAATTACTTAGTTTATGTTCATCGACATAAAACAAGTAAATGGCTCATGCCTTAGTATCATGCAACATGTCCATATACACGGAGTTGCCTCCAAGTGTGCCCGGGGTTGGTTTCGATCGGAAGAGGAGAGGGTGTCCGAAGGGCATTGAACATTATCAGTTCGATGTCAGGTAGGAGCTGTTCGATTTGCATTAAGATTCGTATGTAATGCTTCAAGATTGATCTGCGTAAATTTATATAAACAAGAACCACTTCCAGGCTAGTATTTAATATAGTCTTATATATAAGATGTTGTATGTCTGAAACTCAATATTCGCAATAAAATTGAGTTAAAAAATTTAACTATCATCTTATGCTCAAAAGAAAATCATACATACACTATTCTTTTCCATGATCGCATGGACAATACGTACGTGTTAAGTACTAACATTATGTAACTATACTTATTCTAAATAAAACAAAGGTGTGGCTGACTAGGTGCTATGTTTAGAGTAAAACTAGAGTGTTTTTAAATTTATGAAGTTTCTTTGTGAACTCAATTTTAAAATCTATCAGATTCACTTTAAAAGACGAATTAAAACCATTGAAATCCGTCTATCTTATGAGTGATGCGTCTATATATAAAATTTTTAAACTTTCAAATTCATTTAGTATAAAGTCAAGCAGTCAAAATTAGAAGGTTCATAAATTAATTTTAATACATTCATTTTTTGAACGTTTTTTTGAGCACTTGACTCTATACAAAATTAATTCGAAAATTAAAAAATTTTGTATGTAGACGCATCACACGTAAGATAGACAGATTTAAACAATTTGAATTTGTCATTTGAAGTCAATCCAATAGATTTTAGAGTTGAGTTCACAAAGAGACTTGATGAACTTAATAACACCCTAGTTCTACTCGCTATGTTTAACATCATATTGGTTGGTATTACGATCAATTTAATTTTAAAATCTTAACATTTGATTCAAACCTCCAAATGTAATTTGCACGTACAATTTTTGTAGTGAGCGAATTAAAAAATTTGTATAGATTCTTCCAGTATTTTTTGGATTGAGAAATGATCGGATTCTTAGCTTGGTAAAGCAATTTTGGTACTGAGATGGTATGGGTAGATACGAGGTTTGTACCAAGTGACCTAAGATCGATGCTAGTTCCGAGGTATATCAAAGGTTAATGTCTTACTTAGAGCATCTACATTTCTGAAACTCTTAGAGTTTCTAAATAACTGTTAACTACTTTTAAGAAAATAGAGACTCTGAAGTTTTTAAATATTCACATCTCTAAAACTAATTTTAGAGTTTCTAATAAGTTACATCATCAGTAAATTAAAATTGATAAGCCATCAGTAGTAAATTAAACTAATTTTAGTGAATATAGGCCAATCGATTTGCCATGTCAGAGTTTATAAACGATTTCTTAATAAGAAATTATTGAGCAAAGTTGCTAAATAAGAAATCCATCTACATCTCTGAAACTGGTTTAATAACTGCTATGTTAGATTAGAAACTTTAATAGTTTCATGGATACAGATGCTCTTAGGTGTTAAGAATGATCCAATGATTCCAGAAAGCAACCTGTGAAGTGAGAACCTCAAATGACCTCGGTAATTTTGTCAGTAACTGGTTTTTTGTCGGAGCTCAGGGCCAAGTTCCCTAAAGCGTGAAGGCTAAAGCGTACGGAAGTGACCTTTGGGCTAAAACCAATTTATGGGCCAAACCATTTATCATTAATAAAATAGAAGAAGCGCGAAGCCCTATCAGAAAATAATGGTGTAAATACACGGTCCAGTATATTTATAGTCGATGAAGTTTTCTCCTTGAGTGAGTCTATTGTACTAGCATAGCACGGATTAGTCTGTACTACAGAGTTATATTTTTATTTTGAAAATTCTAATGATCGATCCGAACCGTTCAACGTGATCCCTACATGAATATGTACTTGTAGACTAAATTTTGTATTTTTTTGAATTTTTTTACTATATTTTAAGGTAAGTAGAAAATCACTTGATCTAAAAATTCTGGACCATCCAAATACCTATCTAAAAAAATAGTAAAAGAATTATAAAAAATAGAAAATTTAGCCCACAAGTATATTCTCATCTGGAAATCATGTTGAACATCGACCGTTAAAATTTTAAAAATGAAAATATTAATCCGTAGTACGGGCCAATCTGTGCTATGCATAGTACCATAGACTCACTCTTTCTCCTTTATAAAATCATAATAAAGAATCTGAAAACGAAAAAAAAAAATGATTTCCTTTGAGTTATTGATATATAAATTATATTGAGCCGTTTGCATCAGTCAAATAGAACACCAAAATAGACATCTAAAGTTATTATACCGATCAACCGGTGCAGTAAAGGTCGGAGGTCAAGCCACCTAACTATTTATATATTTTTCTTAAATAAAAGTTAGAGGTCAAGACATCCAACTATTTAATATTCACAAGAGATTCTTCATCCGGGTTTCGAACCTGCAACCTCCCACACGGAGGGCATTGCCTTTACTACTAGACCAAAGCTGGTTCTCAATCAATGCTATATTGCTATATATAATACTTAAGAACTAGCAATTGGTCTAGTGACAAAGGTACATTGTCTCCATGTAGGAGGTCATGGGTTCGAAATTTAGATGGGGAGAAATCATTTATTGTAATTACAAGAGTATTAAACAGTTGGGTGGTTTAACCTCAGACAGAATTATAGGTATTATTAGGAAGGAAATACGTGACATGCCGTGATTTAGTCACGTGACGTGATTAATTTTTTTTTTTTCACGTTACGTGACGTGATGTGATCAAAATAGTGGCAGACGGTCATGTCACGCGAATGGTCACGTCACGTGTAGTCACGGCGTGACTACACGTGACATGACCACATGTGACGTGATATGACGTAACGTTAAATCACACGTGAAACTTTTTTTATATTTTAATTTAAATTATTGAAATTCAGAAAAATATAAAAAAAATGAAAATTATAAAATTGTAAAATAAGCAAACAATGTTGTAATTTTTTTTTAGGAATATTTATTAGACTAATTTAGAGAAAATAAAACTAGTACTACATGAGTACCGTATCATTGAACCTACATCATAAGAAAACATGGATACTCTATATGTACAAAAAAAAACTGAAAATTAACTGAAAAAACTGAATACTTTATGTTTCATACCGTGACGTGACGTGACTGACCATGTAACGTGACTGGTTTGAGTGACGTGACATGTAATTTCTGCTTGAATGCGGTCACGTCACGCGATACGCAAGTCACGTCACGTAATCGACTCACATGACGTGACGTGACGTGACGTGACTGAGTGACAAATTTCCTTCTCTCTCTAGATATTATAGTCACAATCTTCTCCGATCCAAACCATTACTGATCATCGTCGGTTAGCTTACACAATAGACGATTTGTAGCTGATCGACCATAATCGGAGGGCTAAAATCTGAAGCATAAATATTAGTGGACATTATTTATCGAGCTTTTGTGATCAGATCTAAACCGATGGAAATCCTAATCCCAAGTACAGTCCAGAGCAGAACTAGCAAGGGTGGACCCACGTTCATTCTAATTTTCGAAATTTTTTACATTTGCCCTCCCCCTCCAGAAATGGATTTGGTCTTCTCTGCCTCCCCGACAGAAATCTTGCATGCGCTTCTGAAAATTAAAATATATTAATTGGAGGCTGAAATGCAAAATACACAATTTTGAACTCAAATTTATACTATCACAGAGTAGAATTCTAATTACTAAGTTATAACTAAACATTTAACTTTTAATGAGGTAGACTAAATCATATAAAACCTTTTAAACAATAATTAAATTTTAATATACATAATTTTTTTTTTTAAATATCATAGAGATGGTTAAGCATGAGAATGCAATCGGAGGCTAGTCGATGTATATATATAGTCATGACCCATGATTGCATGTCATGCATGAAATAATAGCAGATTTATATGGATACAATGAATGTCAAATGACAAGAAGTATTATTGATCTCCCATTTCTGCATGCATTCGCGAGCAACTTAATAACACACCACTCAAAAGCCACATCCTCGCAAGTCGCAACTACTAATTAAGATGCTAGCAAGTTCAATTCTTGTTTTTTCTTTTTTCTTTTTCATTTTATTGGAAGTAACTTGCGAGTTTAATTCTAGAATTATGAATTTGAAATCCTAGTTCCCATGCATGAGCTACACATCATTTTGATTTAACAAGTCAACCTTATATTAATGCTATCATGCAAAGGTGGTCGCCCGATTATATATACTATCAATAGTTTCCTAATAATAGCATTAATCAGACTGTCGTGCGCAGATTGAGAAATTATGCTATGTACGGATCAAATGGTCCCACAGATCAGACGCTTGCATTAGTTTTGACTTGGTGATCGATTGATGTATTTCGCCTTGAAACATTGCTAAAAGGCATATCAACTTTTAGCAACCAAGTAGGGGCCCACTTTGCAGTATCTCATGCACTTACATCTCAAACATGACAAAGTAATATAAATTTTAAATGAGCCCTGTCATCACCGAATTTATATAGTACCATTATCACCGAATAGTTAATTAGTGGGAGAAATAAAGGTAAACAGTTTCCAAATTTTGGGGCTCATATCTTTCCCATGGTACTGACAGTTAACTTATAAAAATAGACTATATGTTGTAATATTTAAATGTTCTAATCCGACACTAGAATTTTTTTAAATGTGTTGGCAGAGTTCTTGCCACTAGACTTTGACACATCAATCCTTTTAATATGGTCTAGAAAACAGTTCCATTGCAAATATAAATAGATAGATTTTACATGATTTCATTCAACCCCACATTTTTTCTTCATCGATCGCACTTGAAGAGAAGAGAAGAGCACGAAAACGAAAGCATCAATATCGACTCAGCAAATTCTGACTAAAAGCACCTATATCATGAGATCAATAGCAGCTCAAGTGATCTCTCTACTCCTGTTGTCTCAGTTAGTTGTTGATGTTGTTCATGGTATTAGATTAGATAAAGAGAGCCTCGTTGCCTTAACGAAGCAGATTCATCCAGTAAGTATTTAATTTCATCATTTCATGGTCTAAATTTCTCACAAATTGGAAATAGGATGAATTCTATAACATTCTTTTTAAAGTTGTAATAGTACGCTCATCGATCACTGTGTTTTGCTTGATATCAGGAAAAAATGGAAAACCAAGAAGGAAAATCTGCAAATGAGAAAGATTTATTGCTTAAATGTGGCGAAAAATGCAGAGGTGCAACAAAGGAGAGTACAGTGAGAAAATCTAAAGAAGGCCATGATCATATGATACCGACTTTCCATGAAGATTACTATGGACCAAGAGATCACAAGCCCAAGCACCACTAATGAATTCAATGTATATTTAGGCAAATTCTTTCTTCTTCTTTTCTTCTAGCATTTTTGATTCATATTGCTTTGTTAATTTTCAATCTTCAGATTCTAATTAACCTGAGAAAGAAAACAAATTCTTGTTTTCACATGTTACTGTCTCCTTTAATATTTGAGTAGATTAAATAGGATTTTTTTTAAGAACTTCAATTAAGAATTGGTTAGCATATATATATACACACACACACACACATAAATGATCCATCTAACCTGTAATAAACATCTATACTTTCCCCAATGTTGCCTTATTATGAACTACTAGAATTTAATTATTTTATCAACGTGGATAAAAAGATGACTTAATGCAATGGGTAAGTCCATGGAGAGAGTTATCCCGAGGCAATGACTATCTCTGACGGAATTATTACTGTGAAGACGGACGCTTTTAAGCAATTATATCCACATTGATAAAAATTATGCCGATTAAGTTCTGCTCGAACATAAAAATTAATCCAAGCCATGATGATCTTTCAATCAAATTAATGCCCCATTAATTTTTTTCATGTATTTTTCGGGTATTTTTTTTATATTATTGTATGGGGTTCGTGAGTTAGTAAATTGGAGCCAAAGATGAGTGAAACATTTGTACCATTGAGCTGGTAAAGACTCAATGCCAATGGCCAATTGTGGTACAAGCAATTTCTTTTGGAAGCTTTGAGAAGTCAATTATTAATTAGGATAATTTAAATTTACATTCAACTTTTAAGAAAGGTACATTATATACCTTTATGTGCGTTCTAAATTATAGCTACCGATTTAAAAAGAGCAACTTTTTTTTAATAGTATCATAATATATTAAGTATCTTTTTTGATAAAAAAAATCTTGTTACTTCAGAAAAATTTCTCATCTCTTATATTTAACAGAGGCGGAGCTACATTCAAGGAATGGGGTCAATTGACCCCCATTTATTTTGAAATTTTCTTACTTATACACGATTTTGTATATAGTATAAGGTAAAAATGCTATATAAATACGGTAATATTGACCTCCATTCGTAGCATGAAAATTTTATATGATCACTAACCCCCATTCATGTATGACCCCCCATAACTTGAAAGTCTGACTCCGCCCTGATATTTAATGTTGAATATTCTCATATCTCATAATCAGTAAACTATCGTAAAACTTTTGCTGAATGAAAAAATTATTATACATCTCAAATCTAAATTTTAATCGTTAAATGTGAAGTAAGGTACCATTATGATTAAATTTGGATGTATGTAAGAATCTTTCTATTAATCATACACACCCCAACGATACAAAATTACATACATTGTTTTTTCGGTGAGGTAGTATTATGTCTTAATGCCAGCCAATAAATTAATCATTTTCCCATAGCGACCGAATTAGTTACCATTAGTTACATTGATAATCATTAAGGAAATGTTCTGAAATTTAAAAATGAAAATGAGATGGACAGCGTGCTTGTAATTGGAGTTGTTGAGGACAGCACTCCAGGAAATACTGCTCATTTCCATGGCCAGCTGTGCCACCTTTTGGGTATACGATGGTGGGATATGATCCAATTATCCGTATATATCTTAAATATCTATACACATTATGTATTAGATATCAAGATAAGGTATATGATGTGAAAAGAGTATTATTTTTTTTTAGTTGAAGATTGGATCAAGTTTTTTCTGATTTTAAATATTTATAATTTTTTTTAAGGTTAGTTGGCAAGTTGCCGCTAACAATATATTGATAAAAAAGTTTATATACAAGATTTCTAAAAAACAAACAAAGAAAAACTCAATTACATGAAATATTATTGTATCGAGTTTTAAACCTGTGATCTTGTAAATAGACACTAGATTAAAAATAAATTTTAAAAAGAGAGTACAATTTTTGGATGAGGTGGATACTAAAAAATCCAAAAAAAAAATGGTATAATTTTTAGAATAATTTTTAATTTATTGCTTATGTGGCTTTTTAGAAATTCTAAAATTAGTTTCAAGAATGTGAACATTTAAAAACTCCAGAGCCTATAATTTCTAAAAAGTAGTTAACAGTTAATTAGAAACTCTAATAGTTTCAGAGATGTAGATGCTCTTATAATTCAATGAACACATCTAATCCGGCTTCGACAGTGTACAATTGCTTTTGGATTTAGGTACCTCTAATGTCACTGACGTCTACTAGATTGGATTTAGGTATCTCTAATGTCATCGGCGTGTACTGGTATCTCCTATCGTGATAACAAGGACTTGTAAGTAAACTTTCTAAATATATAATGTTTATTTTGTAAAATATGATATTATTTTTTCAAGGACTAAAATGTAAAAGTTAATAACTTTAGGTTATAAGTAACTGTTTTAAAAAATTAACGGTTGAAAACCAGTTGATCTACTGATCCGATCAGTAAACTTTTGACTCAAATTTTACCGAGTTGATAACTGGTCCAGTTCTGAATTTCTGATAACATTGAATGTGCATATATGAAAATATTTCCTATATTATAAACTTCTCTTCTTGAAAACAAAATTCGGGCCACAGATATACACATATATATCAATAATTTAGTCACCATTAAAATAAAGTATTTGGGATAAATGTTGATTCTTTTTTTATGATAACTTCTTTATGTTTTCAAAATCATTTTAAAACTTTTAAATAGAACACAATAACTAGATTGCATCAGATTAATATTTAAATTTAAAATTTGGAGCAGAAAGATCGAATGGTAAAGTCAGAAAATTTCTCTATACTAAGAGGCACATAATTTTTCAAAAAATTATACATGTGATGTGAGACGTACTGAAATTTTTATTTTTTATAAAAATAATGTTGCATAAAGAATAATGCATTATGAATTTATGATAGATGAAACCGTTGAAAACAACAGCGAGAAAAGTGTTATAACTGATTCTATTGCATATCAATTACAAGTTCATTTGAATGAGTTATGGTAGGGATTTTTCTAGATTCTGATTGGATTTTAGCTTTCAAATTTGCTATGTAGTTACATGATAAAATTAAGTGATATATAGACTTGAACTACCTACATGCTGGTGAAAACTTGTTATTGAATAACCTTAAACTTAATCTTTCAATGTTCAAGTGCATATTTCAATTGATCTTGCATTATCCCATTTTCAAAATAAACACTTAAGAAGAAATTGTGAGATCCTCAAAAGTAGCATTCCTTACATTTTACAATAATATCGCTAAATGGGCTCACTTAATTGAAGCACTGGTTCCACTAGCTTAGTCATTGTGAACAACATCATAGTTGAGCTCAAGGCTGAGCCATGCTCGAAGCCCAGCAGCCATGGATAGAGCCCATATCAGCTCTATATATCTACGGAAACTGTATCTAACAATCTATGATTCTTTTGGGTTTCTTAATTTTTCTGACACTTACAAAGAATTTTTTTTTTTTTTTTTGCTTCAATCATGCCCGTAGGCCATTTCATTTTCACTGGAGTGTAAAAACCATTAATCTTAAAATCCTCAAATCAATATAAGTTATCATGATCAGTAACATAATTCAATTAATAAAATTGATTATAATAATTGTATGATTTTTTTTTATACCCCCACATTTCGTTTGTATATATTCACCAAATAATTCAATACATAACAGATACAATTTCTCCTCTCTTTTTTTTTTAAATCTTTTATTTTGTATTCAACCATGTCTAATTGGGAAATCATATATCAATACTCTTTTAAGAATTAATCTTCCGTAGCATAAGATTATCAGCATTTACTGTGTTAATCATTTAGTTTAGCATGTCTCTGAAGTTAGAATTCCAATGAGGTTTGTATTGCCTTTGTTTCCATTTTAATATTTTTTAATTTGGCTAATTCTCAAATAAAATGTTCGAATCATTAAGGAGTAATCAAGATGCTTAATAATATGATAATTAACGAGATAATAAACGCTTATAATAGCATTCTCAGTTTTCTTCGCCATGATATTATATATATATATATAGAGGAGGGTTCAAATGCCTCCATTTTTTGTGCCTCCACCATGCCTCCATTTTTAAAAACTTTAATAACTCAAAATTTAAAACTTAAAAGTCAAAATAAAACCGTTGGATATGATCTACATCATTTTATCTACGTGCTCATAAAAAATTATCACATTTTGATTTTGTTTTTATGTGAATCAATAAGTTGAAAAATCAACGTCTAGAAATTATCCACATTAGTATGTTTTTTACAAGCTCTTGATGACAACCAAAACAAAATTGAAATGTCATAATTTTTTACACGTGCATAGATAAAATGATGTAGATCATATCCAATGGTTTTATTTTGACTTTTTAGTTTTAAATTTTGAGTTATTAAAGTTTTTAAAAATGGAGGCATGAAAAATGGAGGCATTTGAACCCTCCTCATATATATATATATATATATATATATATATATATTTATTTATTTATTTAATTTATCTTATTAACATAAATTGTAATTATTTATCATTGACTATAAAGTCATGTTAAGCAACATTCGGGTCATGATAAAGGTGGAAATTTATAAACCAAAACCGATCAATAATGAGATGGATTCATTCATTATTTGTTTTAATTAATTACAGAGGTTCAACTTGCTTGCATTAGGAAGTTTTACAACTTAATGCTATTAAATATTTGGATCCTCAATAGTTATTACTCTCCATTTTTTTTCCGGATCATTAAGAGAATAATCAAGGTGGCTATAATTGATTCAGAATTACAAAGGCAATTAATTATAAGAGCATTTATAATTTTTAGTCATTCAGTTTTCTTGACTATAATAATTAATTATTTCTTCGGTTATAAAATATAAGAGTTAATGATTATGACAAGAGTCAAGATCAATGCTTATGTTATTCATTTCTATTACTTTATTCTATGGTTATTGTAAAACGAAGACCCTAAAATGTTATTTTCAGATAACCCTAAATTTATTTTTATTACATACAAGTCCAATTATTAATATTTACCGATAATTTTTTATTTCTTCTTTTCCAGATAAATAAACTGAAAACCTAATTGCATCATTTAATATTAACAGAACGAGATTTTGATTTTCATACTCAATCGAAATTAGATTTAGTAAGAAATCTAGAATGTCTAAGTAAAAAATCATATTTTGATTTCGATTATGATTAGGATCAAAATAATAGAAGCAAATTCAGAGAGTTTTAATTTTTCTTTCTTTCTTGCAATACTAAACGGAGAGCAGATGCCAAATAAGTCATCTTAATTAATTTTATACAACAGCAAAGATTGGAATAAAAACAGAATTTCTAAATATAAATATAAATATAATATTCCAAATTATATTGATCAAGTTCTACACTTATATATTGGTGATTAATTATTTGAAGCACCATTATTATCTCAATTATAAGGTTTATATGGAAATCAAACTTACAAATATATAAGTAAACATGTCCTCCGAAATTTATTTCGAATAAAACCAAAGAAAATTTTCCTTTAGAAGTGCAAAAACTAATTCGGTAAAAATAGTAAGAAAATAATATATATGAATAATGTTTTCTTACATATCTAATTATCTATTAAATTTAGATAATTTATATGATCGACAGATCTATAAAATTATAAGTCGTTCTTGATTCTACATAATAGAATTTCTCAACTACTCTGACTACAAGTTAATCAAATTAATGACTAAATCTATCACAAAATCTAATTTCAATAAATCCTATCCGAATTACGGAATTACGCTTAAGATTATTGGGATAAATTTTCAGGATATTCAGATAGTTATAAATTAACTAAAATAAATCAAATTGAAATAGAGTTACCCGGATCGTGCGAAACACTATCCTTAAGCGTATTCCATCTCATTGTGCAAAATAGAATCGCAACTAAGATAATCTAGGGTTATTGCTCCTTAGAGCATCTCCAACGGTGAAAGGCTTTACAATTTCAAACAGCACAGTTGTAGTTGCAATTCATTTTAATTTCACCGACTCTACATCCATAAAATTGAATTGAATTTAATTTTGACTGCCACATCAGCAATTTCTTTTTTTTGTTGACGTCTTCATTTCTTCTCCATGCGTTTTTGTTCCCTTTCCTTCTTCCGTTCCTTTTTCTTCTCTCCTTTCTCTGCCTCACCACTTCAGAAAACAACTCTCTCTCTCCTCTCCACGATGACCAGCATAAGCCCCCTCTCTCTCCTGTCCCGTCTCTCTCTCCATACATTCTTTAGTGAACAACAAAAACACAGAAATCAAGTGTCCAAGGTTGAAACCAATTGGTCTTAGATAAAGCATCTCCAATTTTTCAAATAAAAACTTTTAAGACACATGAAAATTTCTCAACCCGTGTGTTGTTTTGTGCAACAACAACATTCAGAATTTGCAAGCTTTCATTATTTGCAGTTTTATTTGAGTTCTCACCGATGAAGCAATTAATTGCAATTTAACTCAAGATCGATGGAAGTGAGGGAAATGAGATAAAATGGAGAGTTTCAAGGAGGAAAGAGGAGAGAGAGAGGGATGAGATAAAATGGAGAGTTTCTCAGAGAAGGGAAGAGAATGAGATAAAATGGGTTTTTTAAAAGTGGATTTTGGCAGCGAAGGGAAGAGAGAGAGGATAATTTTGCAGCGAATAGAAAATGTTTCTTTTTTCCAGTGTGTTTATTTGAAAGCTTTCAAATGCGCTTCTAAATAATGAAAGCTTTCAAAAATTAAAGGAGTTACGCATCGGTGAAAGTGAAAAAACAAGTGCCACGGAAGCGCCACGTAGGACTTTGCAATTCCATTTGCAAGGCGATGGAGATGTTCTTAGACACACAAAGGAAGCAACTGACGACAACTCTGTAATATCCAGCATAGATAAGAATATGATAATTGAGATAAATATAAAAGATTATGTGGAAGAGTAAAAAAAGGAAATTTATATTTTCCTTTTTCTTTTCTCGGATACAATCAAAGAGAAATGGAGATCCAATTAGAACACAATCAAAGAGAAATGGAGATCCAATTAGAACGTGAAATCAATACATCCAAAATAAACCGAGTCAGTCAGTTTTATAGAGAGAGAGAGAGAGTATGTAATTAAAAGAAAGATTAATGAGGATTGAATTAGAAAACAAACATATCTTTTTTACTTATTTCCTGTCCGAAAGAGTGCTACCGTTTCCAAACAATAAAAGAGTTTTTAAGGAATTAATAAATGTCATTAATTAGAAAATAAATGGAATGATTTAATACAAAGAGAGAACAGAGAGTGCCAGGCGCCTCTCTAATTTTCAGTTTAATTTGATATGGATATATTCGGTTTAGTCCTCGAGATTACAAAATATTGCAAACGGAAATTTTAACAATTTTGAGTGTTTAGAACTCAAGTTCCAACAGATACTAAGACAGAAAAAGAAAAGAAATACAATTTGGGTTAACGGATCTTACCAAACCGACCCGATTAGACAGCTAACTCCTAATTAAAATCTGAATTCGTGACAGGTGAAGTGCAAAACACATTACTGGTTGGGAATACAAACTCAAGACAGAATCAAAAAGAAAAATGGAGGATTATTGAGGTCTTATAATCACTGTAAGTGTAATCTATGAAGGAATGAGATCGACAAAGATATTGCCTAAGGGCGAGATTTATGCAAAAAAAAAAAGTTCTATTTTTATAAATTTAAAGAGAGAGACTTCATTTTAATATATATATTTTTGGACAGTTTGGGCAAATAAATATCAAATTCTAATATTTTAATGAGGAAATATCAAAATTTAGAACATTGAACGGGGACATTAATAAATTTATCTATCTATATTTAGAGTAACCAATTCAGCAATGTTAAATAAAGGAGGTTATTTATTTAGATCCGGAAATAAAATGACCTTCTAAAAAGCTGGTTCTCCCCTCCAACCCTCCTATATGACAAGGCCATTATCCCTTGGCAATCCGTAGAGCAAATCCCATGGATCCACTTCACCGAGAAACAGAAAGCGATCATGAAAAGAGAGATTGGTCGGATTTGAGTCCTGATTTGCTTCGCCTCATCTCCAGAAAAATCTCCGACCTTTTTGATTTTGTTAGATTTCGCACTATTTGCAAGCACTGGCGCTATGCAGCCCCTGCCTCCGATCATCACCCTCTACTCCCCTGTCTGTTCGGTCGTAATTTTGACCACTTCTTACTCTACTCGCTTCCTTCTGCTGAAACACACAAGATCAATTTCCCCAATCCACAAGGTAAGATCAATTTGCCCAATCCACGAGAAAAGCTTAATTTCCCTGAGGCACGAGATTGGAAATTTACCGGACCCATAGGGCACCACATCCTTGTTGCAACTGTCCGTTCTGTCTCCTTGTCTCTCATCAATCCTCTTACTAAGAAGGAGGTGATTCTTCCTCCCATTAATCATAATTATTTCCCGCGCAATTTGGCTGGTCTAAACCCTACTAGAACCTGGGAACATGTGGTCGTAAATGGTTACGTGGGAAATAATTATAGTACTGAATATTTGGCATCGTATCGGCACAGTGAGGGCAATTGGGTCACAATTGAGAAGGACTTGACTGGCAGGTATCCCATTGTATACTACAAAGGAATGTACTACTGCGTTAGTAACCAAACTGGAGCCACAGAGGTCATGGACGCAACTACAGGTGAAATCATGTCAACAATACCTCCTCCCCGAACTTCAAATGATTATTATACCTCAACTTATAAACATTATTTTGTCGAGTCGTCAGGAGACTTGTTACTAATTTGTAAGTTGGCTAACACGTCTTCTTCTTGGTCTGTGAATTATTACTTCGATATATATCGATTAAATCAAGAGAATGATGATCCCCTGTGGGTGAAGATGAGCAATATGGCTGACCAGGCGTTGTTCTTGGGGGCTACTCAAGGCTTTTCTGTCAAATCTACTGATTTTGATCGATTCAAGGGTAACTGTATCTACTATATTGAATATGCTTTCAAGGCAGTAGAAGATTCACATCCAATTCTGGTCAATCACCTGTTGAGGTATGATATTGAGGATCGTTGCTGGGAAGACCTACCTTATCCTTTCCAGGAAGCAGTAACTTGGATCATGCCCAGTCTTCAGTAACTCTTGCATCTCTTTTGGACTGATAATTAAGTTATTTTTTTAAATTCTGTTTTTTTTTTCTTTTGTTGAAATGGTTGTGTCAACTGCAGTGCAATAAATTCTCAGTTTACTTTTTCTTGTTAGCAACAAAATTATCAAATGGTGTAAGTTATCAGAAAAAGAATTAAATTAGTCTCTGTTACAAAAGAATCCAAGAAATATGCACAGATAAAGGAATAACGAAGCTGTAAGCGATTTGATGAAAATAAATATAAATTGCCATATAACTCAATACAAAATTTGGCAGACAAATCAGAATACTTTACAGTCATAAAGACAGTAAATAATTTCAAGACATAAATACAATAACTATCTTCATACTAAAATTAAGTGATATTTAGACTGAACTACCTACATACTGGTGAAAATTTGTTATTTAATAACCTTAAACGTAATCTTTCAATGTTCCAGTGCTTATTTCAATTGATCTTGCATTATCCCATTTTCAAAATAAACACTTAAAAGAAATTGTGAGATCCTCAAAAGTAGCATTCGTTTACATTTTATAATAATATTGCTCACCGAGCTCACTTAATTGAAGCACCGGTTACACACTAGCTAATCAAATGTGAATAACATCATAGTTGGGCTCAAGGCTGAGCTTGCTTAAAGCCCAGCAGTCATGAATCAAGGCTGTATCATATACGTTCTGATATTCGTGTCATATTAAAATGGACGACTCAGATTCTCATTCTACATGGTTAGATATTGTAAGAATTACGTTCCCCTTCCAATAGTTAAATCACCTATTAATGATATAGTGTTTGTTGGACATCTGTGATATCTCGGTGGCTTTGTAGGGAAATTCATGATATTTTCCATTCTCAGAGTCATATATATATATATATATATGTACTGAAATTATGAAATTTTGCATGGGTACTACATTATGAAATTGGCTTTAATTTTAAGACAATGTTGCAAGTGGCAACTATAAAATAGGTGCTTGGCCTTGCATATTGGATTGGTGTATAACTGTATATTAATATTTGAGAGCACATTGATCTTATCCACCTGAGTATTGATCTTTATAGTTCTTAATTCATGTCTCATATTCATTTTGTGCTTTTATTTTTTTAATAATTCAAAATCTGGAACTTAAATATCAATAAAAAAATTAATATTTTGATTGATTTCAAGGAATTATGAAAAGCCACCATAAAATATTGCCACCATTTTTTTTCTTCTTATTCTAGCTATATGGGAATGTGTTTGTATATACTTTTTTTTAAGGTAAGTGAGCAATGGCTCACCAACATTTTGTATTAATTAATGAAAAAAATATTTACAAAGTCAAACAACAGCTAGGTTAAAGCCTAATCCAAACTCAACAATTACATCACCACTATTTATCTATTTTAACTATTGACTTATGTATCCTTAAAATAATAAATACATCTTTCCAAAGGGGAAAAAATGAAAAGGTTTTTAATTACTGGTCGGTTCAATGATTAACGTTTAGCATTCATTTGAGAGGAAAGTTGAAACTTGAAAGCCGAACTTAAAAATACGCATTGTATAATTTTTAAAAATATTTATACATAATGAAAAATTATCTAGACTTTAGGTTACAAGAATAAAAAAATTATAAAAGTTATATTTTTATTTAATTGACAAAAAGTATTTAATTTGAATTTTGCTAAATATATATAATTTCAAAATATGGATAAAATATATGAAATCAAGAGAGACAAATTTTTTTTTTTTTTAAAGTACTGAATATCATGCAGTTTGCACAACAGTTGTTTACAATTTACCAGCTCATATGGTAATTAACCCCACCAAAGATCACTATGGCTGCATTCGGATCATGTAATGATATATTCTTTTATTTTATTTTATAGCAAAGTGGTCTTAAAGACAGAACAAAGATTTAAAAAAATGAGAGATTAAACATCATTTCTAAACTTGTTCAAAGGCAAAAGTAGATTCGACATGATGAGCCATGAGTAATGCACTTGTATATTCAAGTCTGATTTATTACATGAATTTAATTGTTTCAAGAAACCACAATGGAGAGCACAAGTTGTAGGATTGAAATGATAATTGTATAATCTTAAGGACCATTAGGTAACTTACTCGAATTGATGTATATAAGAAACTGACGAGAACATAACTAAGAAAAGAGATACTTGCTCTGATTCTCCAAGTCACAGCCATGGCATCAAACCAACCCAATAATTCTTCGAGCCACAGTGCACTTTTTGATGAACTCCGGTGGGTTATCCATATCCGGCAAACCCTCGAAGAAGAGGTGGAGGATGATACGGGTATTCCGGTTTCAGTATTCAATGTACCAAAACCTTTGCTACTTATTAAACCAGAGGCTTATGTGCCCCAATTCATAGCCATTGGCCCGTACCACCACTGGCGGACTGAGTTGTTTGAGATGGAGCAGTATAAACTCGCTTCAGCGAAGAGAACTCAGAAGCAAGTCAAGCAACTTCACGGAGTAAAGTTGCAGGAACTTGTTGAGGAGTTTGTGAAGCTTGAACAGACGATACGGCCATATTATCATAGGTACAGTTTATTACTCTTATTTTCCTGATTAGCCTTGTCAGTATAAGTTGGTACATTAGTTGGACTTATTTTTACTTTTGCCTATTAATTAATTATGAGATGAACAGAGGATTGAAGCATTTGGTTCAAATTCTATCAATTTAACAAACTAATAATCTTTAACCGCTATACATATAATGTGTGATATTTGATTGTGTAATAATGACATTTATTCTTTTATTCGCACAAATATCGATGCAGATCGGACCGTTTGGACCCGAGTTTATTTGTCCAAAGCCCTTCGAACAAAATCCAATTCCTTAGCAAAATTACAAAAAAAAATAAAGAAAATTAATTACTAAAAGTGGCTCTTTCCTTGTTTAAGGTTCCTTGATTTCAATGGTGAGACACTTGCATGGATGATGATTGTAGATGCATCATTTCTGCTCGAAATCTTGCAAATCCACACTATCGATGCCGAAGAAAAGCCTTTCAGAAGGATATCTTCAAGAATGTCGCACTTGGTAGATTCTGTGGGGCACAAAACTGCACATAATTTGATTTTGCGCCATTCTATGATGCTAAAAAACTAAATCCCTCTCTTCTTGCTTAAAAGGATCATAGACCCACATTGCACCTCGAGCGATGAATCAAATAAGTTACTAATCAATATGTTAAATGGGTACATGACTGAGCTATGCCCTTTTAAAATGATGAAGGATTTCCCCATAAAAGACCTAACAAAGCATCGTCACTTGTTAGACCTCCTTTATTTCATTCTTGTACCCAAATTGCCAGATCCAACCGAGCCAATTGAAGAGATAACAGAAGAACATGATCAGACCGCAGCGTCGGAACCAACACGCGGTAATTGTGATTATGCCAAACAATTGTTTAGTGCCATTTGGAGCATGAATGGGCGATCGATTCAATACATTAAGCAACTCCTCCTGTCAAGGCCACTAAGATTTCTGGTAAAATTACCATGGAAGATTCTGACTAGTTTGCCCGGCTTGTCGGCCTTGAAACAGCCCATTGAAAACCTATTCACTTCTGCAATTGGAGGTTCAAAGAAAGAAGATCAAGGTTCTAGCACTAACATAGACAAACCTCCTCTTGTTGAAGAGATAATGATTCCTTCGGTGGAAGAACTAATCGACATTGGAGTTAAGTTTTCACCTACAAATGGTGATTTAACCACTATCTCCTTTGATGTAAAAACCGCAACTTTTTACCTCCCAACCATATGCCTAGACCTAAATACTGACGTATTACTGAGAAATCTGGTCGCATACGAGGCATAGGCTGCGTCAGGTCCGTTAGTTTTCACATGATACACCGAACTAATGAATGGTATTATAGATACTGAGGAGGATGCCATACTTTTGCGAAAACAAGGGATCATAATGAACCATTTGAAAAGTGACCGAGAGGTGGCGAACCTGTGGAATAGCATGAACAAGTCTATAAGGCTAACAAAAGTGCCATTTTTGGATAAGTTGATAGAAAATGTGAACAAGTACTACAACAGCAGGTGGAGAGTTAAAACTAAGAAATTCATGAAGAAGTATGTGTTTGGGTCATGGCAATTTCTTACATTTTTAGCAGCAATTCTGTTGTTGCTGCTTACTACTTTACAGTCTTTCTGTTCTGTCTACACTTGCTCGCGTTGGTTTGGTGTTGTTGCTGCTGCTAAGCAACAGTAAATTTTCATATTTTATCTGTGAATTTTTTTTTTTTTTTCTAACTGTTTGTTCCTCGGCTCATGTGATTGGTGGCTTGCTTTGCTTGCGTGTTGTTTTGTTTTATAGGGGCTGTCAAAACTTTGTTTGACCATGAATTGTGAAGTATTTATTGATTTTTATTATAATTAAAGTTTCGTCTTATTTCGATCCATTTGTTAGCAATATATATTTATGTTTAAGAACTTTGAATATTTTATAACATTCTGTTTAATAATGAAGTACTTTTAATTTAATAAATAAATTTTTTTAGATATTTTAGTTAAAGAGTAAAATAAGGCCTAAAGCAACAAAATATATATAAAAAAGAGTACCATCATTCTGAGAATATATTAATTTTGTACTCTCTTTTTTTAAAACAGTTTAACTAATTCTAATTCACGAGTGAGTTTACATGCAATTTTTTTTTAAATTAATTTAATATAAAGTTAAGCGGTAAAAAAATATTCAAAAAATAAATACATTAAAATTAATTTATAAATCTTATAATTTTTATCGCTTTACTTTCTACTAAATTAATTTTAAAATTTTAAAAAATTGCATGTAAATGCATAACTCGTGAATTAGGTCAATTTTAACGTTTGAATTCCTAGTTTGAAGTCAATTCGATGATTTTTGGAGCTAAGTTTACCAAGAGATTTGGTAAGCTTAAGAACACCCTAGTTCTACTCCTATTTGTCTTTATGATGATTTCAACGTCTTCAGTAGTATGATAATAAGATCAAATCTAGCATGTGTTGTGCTCACCGAAAAAGTTAGGTGAGCACAACTAAAAAAATCTACCGAATTGGCTTCAAATGACGAATCGAAACCGATCTATTTCACGTGTGATGCATGTGCATGCAAAATTTTGAAATTTCCGAATTCATTTAGTACATAGTCAAGCGGTAAAAAAATGATGAAAAATGATTGCATTAAATAACTTATAAAGGTTCCTTTTTTTTACCATTTGACTTTGTACTAAACGAATTCGAAACTTTTAGAATTTTGTATGTAAACACATCACTGATGAAGTAGATGGGTTTTAACGATTTGGATTCGTCGTTTGAAGTCAATTCAAAAGATTTTTTGAATTGTGCTCATCAAATCTTTTCTCATGATAATACATACCTCATTTGAGTTATCCTTTCAGTGCCATATGTAGTTAGTTGCTAGGAAACTTTAAGAACGATGAATTGTTTTATTTCAAAATATAAGGAAAATTATTGTCCAAGTTGTTTTTCATGATTATGTGAATAATATAAAAAAAAGAACTTATAAAGTATATGACAACGAAAATTATTGTCCAATTTTCTTCCTATTTTCCTTGGATATAAATTATAGATTTTATTTGGACCAATTCGGTAAATAAAACATGTGATGGATATAAAAGGTTAAGATTATATCAGATATTAGACTCCTTATCCATGGAAAGCCATTTTGAAACATAATTCATCTCAAACTGAAGTTTCAAATGAAAAAAAAAATATACATTTGAAAAATGGGGAGAGTTCAAATGCCTATAATTTTAATGACTCCACTTTAAAACTCTAATAACCTAAATTTTAAATTTAAATGTCAAAATAAAATCGTTAAATATGATTTATATTATATTTTTTATGTACATATAAACAATTATGACATTTTCAACTATATTTTTATTGTTATCAAGACCTTGCAAGAAGATTATGATATAATGTTATGTGCATGTAAAAATAAAATTTTATTTTGACATCACTATTTTATTTTTGACATATAAGTTTTAGAATTTTATTATTACAAAATTAACAAATGGCGCATAATGGAGATATAATAAATGGAGGTGGTTTGAACCCTCTTGAAAACTAAAATACATTTATCTGGATAAAATTTTGTAATTTAAAAATTGAGGGGCTTCCATATAAAAGTAACAATTAATTCCAAGAGGATGTGAAACAAACTATGAGACAGATTGTTTTGTGAGTGAGGCTACGGTGCTATGCATAGCACGGATTGAGCCATGCTACGGCTCAATATTTGAGTTTTCAAAATTCTAACGGTCGATCCGAACTGTTCAACATGATTATAAAATGAATATGTACTTGCAAACCAAATTTTACATTTTTTCCAATTTTTTTACTATTTTTTCAGATAGGTAGAAAATCACTGTTTTTGGATGGTCCAGAATTTTCAGATCAAGTGATTTTCTACCTATCTAAAAAAATAGTAAAAAAATTGGAAAAAATGTAAAATTTGGTTTGCAAGTACATATTCATTTTATAATCATGTTGAACGGTTCGGATCGACCGTTAGAATTTTGAAAACTCAAATATTGAGCCGTAGCACGGACCAAACCGTGCTATGCATAGTACCGTAGCCTCACTCTTGTTTTGTTAACTGAAAACAACGATTCGAGAGCTTTAACACTGTTAGATGCATGGTGATGCACACATCTGATCCACGGAAGCCGATGGACTAATGATAACAAGCATTGCATATCCAGTTTGGCATCCTATATGGATTTGTTTACAAAAACCTAATTATTTGATTGTAAGTTGGATGCTTTGCATGCAGCACGTGGCACGTGGATTAATTATAATGTTAGTTACCAACCAAACAAAAAATATATTGTTAGTTTGGTGTGCTTTAGAGGGTTTGTGTGGTCCGTGGATTTGTAGGTTGCAGCAGAGTTCAGATCTCTTTAGCAGCACAGTTCCCTCATTCCCTGCACAGTCACGTACTAGGATTTTTTTTAAAAACCATAATTAAAATAATCAATTTTAAATAAACAACATGATTGCGGCCACATTTAGAAAAACCATCAAAACCAAATTGCCAATTCGGTCCGACGGTATTTTTTTTCTTCGGACCGAATTGCCAATTCGGTCCAGCTCAATTTCACAATAAAACAATAAAACTGATAAAACTGTGTTGCCTTCCGTGTGGAGGCTTTTTTTAGCCTGGACCGAATTGCCAATTCGGTCCAGATTTTTTTATTTTTTTTATTTTTAGAGATACTAAGAAGAGCAAAAATAAAGAAATCTAACACTGAAAATTTAAATTTTTTGTTTAAATTATTTGTTAGATTACTTGTTTTGATTTATAATTAGCATATTTATACTAAAACACACTAAATTACTTGAAATTATATTGAATTACACCATATTACGATAAATTATGTTGAATTACACTAAATTACGCTAAATTACAATAACTTTGTTAATTATGTTGAAATACGGTAAATTACGCTAAAGTAGATAGATTCTGTGTCATCTTTCATGAATCATAAAAAATAGTAAAAAAATTTCAAAAATAGTAAAAATTGGTATTCTACAAGTTCATTATGTAACTAATTTACTGAGCTACTTGGATTGAATAATAGAAATGAAAATCTTAATCGGAAATTTCACCTCAAGTTTGAGGCTCTTCCCTTTGTTTTTTGGCGATCTGAATTTTGGAATCCAGCATCGCTGGCACGGACGCATGCGCATTTTCGCAAGCTTTCCGAAAGTGGTCATTTGCTGAAATCGGACACTCGAGCGCCGTTTTATGACCGTTTGAAGTTTTATCGTCGTTTTTTCGCCTTTTCAGTGAAGATATCGTCCCTATTCATTTGTAATTTGGCGTAATTTATCGTATTTTAGCGTAATGTAATGCAATTTAGCGTAATTTAACATAATATAGTGTAATTCAACATAATTTCAAGTAATTTAGCGTATTTAGTATAAATATGCTAATTATACATCAAAAGAAGTAATATAACAAATATTTAAACAAAAATTTCAAATTTTCAGAGTTAGATTTCTTTATTGGCAAATTCTTCTATGCACCTAAGGACCTATTGTAAATTGAGTATATTTTCATTTTCAAAGTTCAAGCAGTCGATCCGACCGTTCAACATTATCTCCATATTAAAATGTACTTGGAGGTCAAATTTTACATTTTTTTGAATTTTTTTACTATTTATTAAGATGGGTACAAAATTCAATGGTCTAAATTTGACTAGTTTTGTAAAATACTTAATAAATAGTAAAAAAATTCAAAAAAATGTAAAATTTGACCTCCAAGTACATTTTAATATGGAGATAATGTTGAACGGTCGGATCGACTGTTTGAACTTTGAAAATGAAAATATGCTCATTTTACAAATAGGTCCTTAGGTGCATAGAAGCATCCCTCTTCTTTATTTTGCTCTTGTCTCTAAAAAAAAAAAAAAAAAAAAAGCCTGGACCGAATTGGCAATTCGGTCTGGCCTGTTTTTGGATTTTATGTGGCGTTCTTTCTATAACCCGGTGAAAAACAACCAGACCGAATTGGCAATTCGGTTTTGATGGTTTTTCTAAATCTGACCGCAATCATGTTGTTTATTTAAAATTAATTATTTTAATTATGGTTTTTAAAAAAAATCCCACGTACTACACAGCCAAGTTCGGATCTCTTAATCAGCCTTTTCTTTTTAGAGAAATTTAGATATATACCTCTCATAACTAGTTCAGTTAGATATTTCCCCATTTAAATTTGAAAATTAGTTATTTTCTCATCTAAACATAACTAATTTATTAATATACCCATTTTTTATTTTCTCACTAAAAAATACATATTAATATTAACAAAATATATAATTAGACAATTTTGCCCCTTACTTCAAAATATACTATTACTCATTTTAGGAGGTGTTGCACGAAGCCCAGCAGTTTTGATAAATACTGAGTTGGGACCAAAGCCATGCTTAGAAATTTTCAACGAAGCTTAGCAGTTCTGAATTCTGATTAGTGAGTTGGAACATCCAATTCAGATTAGTGAAATTTGCAAAGCTTAGTAAAGAGCTAGCGATAATGTTGGTGACAAGGTAATTTAGTCATAATTGATTGTTACAGGAGTACTCCTCTTGTACAAGCGACGAGGATTACAACTAATTTCTCTTAAAATAACCCTTCTAACTATGAGAATTAATACGATGCTGTCACCTCAGGCTAGCAGGTCACCATTTCTTTTTATTTTCTTTGAGTTGAGTCACCATTTTCTTGTTGAGCTGTCGTGACTATTCCCTTAGCAACAGTGTGTCCTCCTCTCCAGTCACGCGATCAGCTATTCATTTTCCAGTACAGTCAGAAAATAATAAGTGGGCGAGAGGGAAATAATTAAAAGTTGTTGCCCGCATTGCTTGCCCAATGCCCATTTCTTCTTCTTCTCTTCTATTCTGGAGTCCGGATCCCCTAAAGTAACCCAATTTTTGAGTTAGACGTGTACGGTGCCTATTCGGTGGTAGCGCAGGGGGCCAGTATTATTTGTGGGTCCAGGTTCTTTAAGATTCGTGTTAGAGCACCTTGGACGGTTTGGATCAAAACTCAAAAATTGGGTTACTGCACTGGATCTGAATTCTCTATTCTGCCCTTGACAAAGTCAAAATTGGATGCATTTTCTCCCAAATCGAATTGGGTTCCTGACAATCCTTCCCCCTTAAAATTGGATTCGTTTTCTCCCATTCTGCTCAATTCACATCTCTTCTTCTTCTCTTCCATTCTTTGCTCTTTGCCACACTTTCTGTATTTTGTGGGTCTTGTACTTTGCTTGGTTGACATGGTGTGCCGTGTGCAGCACCTTTTGGTCCCAACTCAGTGTTTTAGTCAGAACTCCCAGGCTTCGTGGAAATTTCTAAGCATGATTTTGGTCCTAACTCATTATTTTGATCAGAACTGCTGGGCTTCGTGCAACGCCTCCTCAAATGAGTAATAGTATAGTTTCAAGTAAGGAGTAAAATTGTCCAATTAGATATTTTGTTAATATTAATATGTATTTTTTAGTGATAAAAAATCAAGAATGGGTATATTAATAAATAACTAACTTTTAAGTTCAGGTGGGGAAATAACTAATTGAATAAGTTATAATGGGTATATATATAAATTTCTCTTCTTTTATTTATATATTTATTCAAAAACCCGTCGGATATATATCCAAATTTGCATTTTAGAATGATCAAAATTCAAAGGGTTACATTATTATTACAGGTAGTCTAATTCCTTAGTTCAAATTGTTTAGAGCAGAACAGGGGCACATTCAGGAATTTTTTTAAGGAGGATAAGAAAATAACAAATCGGATTTAAATAGCTAATTAGGTACTAGATAAAAAATAATATTCTAACTTATAATTTTCACTTGTCTGACTTCTATTTCTAATTTATAACTTATAATTCTAATTACCAATCAAAAATCAAGAAATTTATCCTAACTTTGATCCTAAATTTAACTCTAATTACAAATTAAAATTTCAGAGAGGGACAAATAAAATTCAGGATGGCAAACTTAATCCGGACCTATAGATCCCCATAAAAATTCAAAATCCACGCGCTGACTTTTACTGGGTCCGCCTCTGGAGCAGAATATATTCCACGTCAATATATAATGAGTGGATTCAAGTGGAGCGAAGCTAAAAATTTACAAAACTGTATTTGATAAAAAAAAAAAAAACAGTATACATTCAACAAGATATATTGTTAAACATATTTGTTATTTTAATTAAATCATTTTTATTAATAGAGAAGGCAAAATTAACATTTTATTAAAATAGAAGAAATCTCAAATTGTTTTAACCACATGGGCTATCCCCAATTCATATTTAGGTCGATGAAAATTTTGAGTTTGGATCCGGATCATCCGATGTGCTTTGGCACGAATATTAAAGTGGTCTCATACATTATAAATTCCACTTTGGACCAAATTGATCCGGACTTCACCCCAAAATTTAAGGATCCGCCTCCGCTGCTTTTCCTTAAAGAAAAGCAGGACCCTCCTTTTCCGATCCGAACCATTCAAATTTGTTCATTCACGTATCTCGATAAAACAACTTTTCATACACAAATCTCACAAATTTGAATGGTTCGGATCGGAAAAGGAGGGTCCTGCTTTTCTTTAAGAAAAGCAGCGGAGGTGGATCCCAAATTTAAGGGCTTTCACAAGTACTTTTTTCTTTCTTTTTTGAAAAAAAACGAGGATCATGCATACCCACATTTGATTCACGAGGACAGCTTTTTTATCAGTGTACCTTGCTATCAGTAACTTGGTGGTTGATAGATATATTATAAGAGATAAGACAAAGAGACAATCCTGAAGTCAAATATGAATGATGGATCCAGATGTGTCCATTCTTCGGTGTCACCTAGAGGTTGGCTGGCTTCATGTATTTTTTTTGCAACTTCATGTCAATTTGCAATTAATTTAACATTCTAGATAAGATGAAATCTGCATAGTGATCTCCCTCCAAATATTTTCCTTTACATAATTATTTGGTGTCCCAGGCCAGCAAACTACACGCAATGATGCAATTAAGATGTATTGTCAACTTACCAACCCACTATGGTCCCGCCTAGTGGTCTGCTGAGGGGTACCTCGGGCAGGGCAGGGGTATGCCGAGCGGGCAGCGGGTAGGCGGGTAGGCGGGTAGGCGGGTACAGGGGTAGCGGGTAGGCGGGTTTTTTTTTTAAAAACTCCGCCCTGCCCGTCTCAAACCCGTGCCCGTTGCGGGTAGACGGGTACAACGGGCACGGGTACAGCGGGCACGGGCAGGACGGGCACGGGTAAGGTTTTTTTTTTTTTTTTTTGCTGTTAATCTGGACCGTTATTTTTAACTTGGAACGAATCTCAAAGCCAAATAATACTGCTCCCTGCGGTGAGAGTTAATCCCTGCGGTGAGAGTTAATCTCAAAGCCAAATAACTAGGCACTTAAAAACTGGAATATTTGGCTGTTACTTTCCACGTGGATGGTTAATTAATCTTTTACACGTGACGTGCGCTACACGCTGCACCCTGCGCTACACGTGAGTCGTGACGCACGCGGCTACACCCTGCGCTACAGCCTACAGGCCTACACGGCTACACCCTGCGCTACACGTGAGTCGTGACGCACGCGGCACGCCTACACCCCTGCGCAGCTGCGCTACACGTGACGCCTACACCCCTGCGCTACAATAGGCACCGTAGTTAATTGATCTGCACCGTTCTTTTTAAATTGGCACGAATCTCAAAGGGAACGGTATGCGGGTACGGGTACACCCGTGACGGGTGCGGGCAGACGGGCACGGGCAGCGGGTACGGCGGTACGGGTACACCCGGGTTGTTTCCAAAAACAGCCACCCTGCCCGTTTCAGACCCGGTACCCGTGTACCGTTTACCCGCCAATACCCGGGCACGGGTACGGGTACCCCGGGCACCGGGCACGGGCGGACCGGGTTCGGCAGCCCCTAACGGGTTTTGTCAAACCACTAGTCCCGCCCCACCAGTAATTATTTATGACATGTGTTTTTTTTTTCCTTCCTGTTTTAAAATAGCTTAATTTTTTTTCTTTGCA